>PGTU02006151.1:0-29769 GCA_002896215.2 Cicer echinospermum
AAATTCCATAGGAAGCGGTCCCCACTTCCACATTCACGTAGGTGAGTCTATCAAGAGTACTCCTGTAGCCACTAGGTACCCCACTCCATATAGAGTATAGATCTCATTAAGAGTTTCTATTATCTCATCCTTTTTCGCTTCAGGAATCATGCTTCTCATTTTAAAACATAGCATGTTCATCTCATATCACTATGACTTGTTATTACCCATTGAACCTAATTCTTGGGATCTCCAGTCTTTTAGGTCGGGTTACCATCATAAGTGACTCATTTATCTATAGGCATTAGTCCCATCCTTTTGGATGTATTTTGGACTTTCTCTCTAGCTAATCCTTTCGTCAAAGGATCAACTAAATTTTCAACAGTGCGTACATGATCCACAATAACAGCTCCATTCGAAAGTAATTCTCTAACTGTGATGTGCTTACGACGTATTTGTCGTCTCTTACCGTTATAATAACGATTCTCAATTTTTGCAATAGTCGCGGTACTATCTCAGTGGATCAACACAGCTGGTAACGGCTTATCCCATAAAGGGATTTCTGCTAGCAAGCATCTCAACCACCTTGCTTCTTCACTAGCATTAGCTAGAGCTATCATTTCAGACTCCATAGTGGACTGAGCCAATATTGTTTGTTTCTTCGATTTCCATGATACAGCACCACCGGCTATGCTGAAAACATAGCCACTGGTTGCCTTGAAGTCATCTGATAGGGTGTTTCAATCAGCATCACTGTATCCTTCAAGGACGACAGGAAATCTTTGATAGTGTAATCCAAGACTCATGGTCCTTTTAAGGTATCTCATGACTCTATCGATAGCGTGCCAATGCTCCATACTAGGTCTACTAGTAAACTTGCAAAACAATCCCACGACATAGGCAATGTCGGGTCTAGTACAATCAGTGGCATACCTGAGGCTGCCAATGATGCTCGCATATTCAGTTTGTCTAACACCTTCCCCAAAGTTCTTGAAAAGTGTTACACTGGGATCACATGGTGTGTAAGAAGGTTTACAGTCAAAGTAATCATATTTCTTTAGGATCTTTTCAATATAGTGAGATTGATCCAAAGAAATTCCCATTAAATTATATAAAGTTGTCATAGATCTCTTCGTTTTTGTATATTTATTAGAATTAGAATCTGCCATATATATTTTTTTAATTTATGTTGTTCAATGTTGATATCACTCTAATTCAAGACCACTCATACTTCATGTTGGTTTAATTCTAAAGTTTATAATCAGCTCTGTGGCCCGTGATAAAATACCATTGCAAAAATATTTGCTGTCAAAATTTCAGCTCTTTTAATGTTAAATTAATTAATACACAAATGGCAAGTACAACTTTTGTATCATATTTATGTGTGAAGCTCCTTCTGTCCCACAGCTAAGCTAATGATTCTAAATATAATAATAATAATAATAATAACTTCATAAATCCCTAACCACTAGTATAATAATAATTAATTTCATCTATGCCTTTATTTTATTTGAAGTTCATGGACACGTCTTCTCCTACACTTTGACCTTCTTCTTTTGTCAATCAACATTCTTAGACATATCTTCCTTTCAGTTATAACAATTTGTCTGTATTAGGGAATAAAGTAAGAGGAAAAAAATAAAAAGTACCTATTAATTAATATTTGGATACTAATGAAAAGTAAGGAGAAATATATTTTAATCATTAACGAATATATTCTCAACCACTTTTTATCTTAATCATTAATGAATATATTATCAAAAAATTTACTAATTAATTCAAACTAAGTTTAAAATTCAGTTTTGTTTTAAATAGGAGTTGTTATTCCAAGGGGTGATGATTATTATGATCATAGCATTAATAATAATAATAATATTATATGATTTATTGTATGATTTCATTAATAATAGTTTAAGATAGGCAAAATTTCCGATTAGAAATTACTAACTGATTGAATTGACATGGAAGATTATCTTACAAGTTCTTTAGACGAGACAAGAGATGAAGGTGATGTCTGAAGACATGTGATATCTGATCAACATCTGCGTTGTATTTAATGTTGTCCGGAAAAAAATAAAGAAAATATTAATTGAAAGTTTCTCCATTTGGCATTATGTCATTAATCGATGAAGTAGAAAAAATCTATAAATTAGAACCTAAGGAGCCACTTAGTGCATTTCATGTCAAAAAGATTGTAACATTAGTTCATTACATCAAGAAAATTAAAATTTAGTCTCAAAAGTTTTAACAGATACTAATTCTTATATATATATTTAAAACTATCAATTTAAGTTATTTAAAATTAATTTTTAAATAAACAACTCATTAATTAGTCTCTCCTTCTTAAGTATGTTTTCTTTTAGCAATTTTAAAGACATCTCAATAAAAAAATATTTATTGCAACAAGTTTTTTTATTCAATTTAAGTTGCAAGGTTTCTCTATTTTTATCTGCCTTCGAGATTAAATGAGAAAAGTCAGAAAATGAAATTAAAAAAGTAGGTGGGAATTAATAAGATCTGCTTTTCACATGGTGGAATTATAAGATTATGAAATTCAATTAATTCAAAAACTGAGGTACGTAGAAAAAAAGAGGATTGAAATTTTGAATCATCTATATTTTTTGTGCAATTCATATATCGTGTGCTAGTGTGTTTTTATTTTTTTATGTTAGTATGTGAAAACTTGTTTCATTGTGACTTTAATTTGTGGTCTCGCTGGATTTGTTTACAATTATTATTATGAAGTAGTAGTTCTCTTCATATTTTGGACACAAGTAAATTTGTTTAATTGATTTTTTTGGACAAGTTTTATTTAAATGAATTGAAACTGAAGATTGTGCAACTTAAATTTGCAAAGAGGTAAAATAGTTCATGATTTTGTATGATGTCAAGTAAATTGATCATTTTGTTAACTTGGGTTGAGATTATCTAAGTACATAGTCAAATAAGTGCTTAATATTAGAAATTAAATAATATTTACTTTATATACATAATCGTTTTAAAAAATTACATTATATATCGTTCGATTAATTGAGAGGACAATATTAGAAATATGAATTGCATTATGCCATTTGAACCAACTACAGAAAAATAATAATTAATTAAGACAATAAAACATTTATACTATTTTAAATTTAATTCAATTTTCACTTATATCTATTAATTTTATTTTATTTTGATTTGGATATTTAAATTACATTTTTTACATTATTTCTCTAGTTGTCGTGCGTGCGTGCGATTACTGTTGTTGTTTTGTTTATTTGCATTAGGGATTTGAAAAATTGATAACCCCTTCTCTCACTCATCAGTTAATGAAACATCCAAACTCATCTACCTATGGATTTCATCCTATATATATACATATATCATGCTCATTCTCATCATCCTCATTCTCATCCTCCTCATTCTTTCAAAGTCCTCCGAAAATGTCCTTTCCCAACACCATTGTCTCGCCCAACACTGCCTCTCCCACCACTGCCTCGCCCAACACCACCGCCGCCGACCCCATCTTCCACCATGTCACGTTTCAACACCCTGATCTGAACCATCACAGGCCAAAATGGCTTGTCCCTATCATCTTCTACGGCGGTAGTGGCCATGTTAATGGCCGTGCTCATCTACTGCACACGAAAGAAGAGAGCAACACCGGCGACAGAGGTGCAGCTGGGGAGGAAGCTCCGGCGCCATTGTTAGATTTGGAGAAGGATACAAAAGGAAAAGGAAGAGATGAATATTGTGACGGAGGAGTGTCTGCAACGAGTTTGATGATTGTAATTAATTATGAACAAGACATTTTGTATAAAAATAAACCCGCATAAGTATAAGTTTTGCAGACACTCCTCCGTCACAATATTCATCTCTTCCTTTTCCTTTTGTATCCTTCTCCAAATCTAACAATGGCTAAATTGGGGAAGATCAAACATCTTGTTGATAACCCTTTCTCCCATCCATTGATGAATAAAACGTTCAGACTCAACTTGTTCTCAGTTTCATCTCTATATATATTCTCATCCTCCTCAAACTCTTCTTCTTTGTTTTCTTTAGTTTGTATTCTGACAAAGTCTTTATTTTCCCTGCTTCTCTAAGTAGTTAGTTTCCCTTCATTTCTGTTTTTCTCTTCTAGTTTATTCTCTTAATATAAAAAGAGAGAACATTTTTCTCTTTATAATTTTGAAGCAAGAGATTCTAATGAATAAAAAAGGTAATACTCACAAATGTTCTATTTGGAATATGATCATTATTACACTATAGTATATTTTCAAACCTTGAGCTTCTCATGGATTGTGATCATGCTCACAGACAAGGTAGTACTAGTGAATAATTCTAATAGCAACCTTTCTAGGTTACCGGTTTCATTTATTAAACCACATTAATAATCATTAAATGTGCAGAGAGTAGTAGTATAGTACTCCATTTACTTATCATATTTTATCATTCCCACTTTATTCTATATTTTCATCAATCTACAATATATTTTTTTATTCAAATTAATATGAATAAATTAGTGGATAAATGGTTTAATAATCAAAACTAAACAACAAGATTTTAAACAAACATCAAATTGATTAAACAATTCAAAGTGTTTAACTCATGTCGCAATGCTTAAACTTCAATAACAATAAGAGGAATCCCAATTCATATTAATGTTGATTTAATCTAAATTCAAATTAATCAAAATATAGTTAATAACTAAAATTCTCAATAAATATGTAGATTTATTATTTTAATTATAATTCAATTATAAAGTTAATAATCTATCCTAATTTCAGTTAGAAGTAGTAGATGTCCATTGTGTTAAGTTAGCACAACAAAGGAAAATTAATATTTCTTAGGGTTGAAAATATTAATCTTTTTGAATTAATTTCGGTACTTTAATAGTTTTATTTTGAGTGACCTATTTAAATTCTTATTAATGATTGGAAACATTTAGTTCTGGATTTCTCACAACATATCAAAACAAACTCTAAATAACTCAGATACTGGATTTTTTGTGTGATATTTTTTATATTTACGAGATAAAAACATAACAACATAAAAAAACAGCTATCATAATTATATCGACGTAGCGTGAGGCAATGAATTTCACACATAATTTTAATACTAAATATAAAGAGGAAGTAGAGGAAGCTATAAAAAACACTCATAATTATTCTGGATCCAATGATATTTTTTCACACAAATTTTTATACTAAAATATGAAAAGGAGAAGGGAGCTACTTCGCTCCACCGGAGCTACTTCTCCACCGGAGCTTCCTGCGCCGGAGCTTCCTCCCAGCTGCTACCTCTGTCGCCGGTGTTGCTCTCTTCTTTCGTGCGCAGTAGAAAATGAGCACAACCATTAACATGACCACTACCGCCGTAGAGAAGATGATAGGGACAACCATTTTGGCCTGTGATGGTTCAGATCAGTGGTGTTGGTTGAAGACGTGACATGGTGGAGATGGGGTCGGCGGCGGTGGTGTTGGGCGAGGCAGTGGTGGGAGAGGCGGTGTTGGGCGAGACAGTGGTGTTTGGGAAAGGACATTTTCGGAGGACTGTGGGAAGAATGAGGAGGATGAGAATGATGAGAATGAGCATGATATATGTATAATTATAGGATGAAACCCAGAGGTAAGATGAGTTTGGATGTTTCATTAACTGATGAGTGAAGAGAAGGGGTTATCATATTTTTCAAATCCCTAATGCAAATAAACAAAACAACAACAGTAGATCGCACGCACACACGACAACTAGAGAAATAATGTAAAAAATGTAATTATAATATCCAAATCAAAATAAAATAAAATTAATAGATATAAGTGAAAATTGAATTAAATGTAAAATAATATAAATGTTTTATTGTCTTAATTAATTATTATTTTTCTGTAGTTGGTTCAAATGGCATAATGCAATTCATATTTCTAATATTGTCCTCTGAATTAATGTATAATGTAATTTTTTAAAACGATTACGTATATAAAGTAAATATTATTTAATTTCTAATATTAAGCACTTATTTTATTATGTACTTAGATAATCTCAACCCAAGTTAACAAAATGATCAATTTACTTGACATCATACAAAATCATGAACTATTTTACCTCTTTGCAAATTTAAGTTGCACAATCTTCAGTTTCAATTCATTTAAATAAAACTTGTCCAAAAAAATCAATTAAACAAATTTACTTGTGTCCAAAATATGAAGAGAACTACTACTTCATAATAATAATTGTAAACAAATCCAGCGAGACCACAAATTAAAGTCACAATGAAACAAGTTTTCACATACTAACATAAAAAAATAAAAACACACTAGCACACGATATATGAATTGCACAAAAAATATAGATGATTCAAAATTTCAATCCTCTTTTTTTCTACGTACCTCAGTTTTTGAATTAATTGAATTTCATAATCTTATAATTCCACCATGTGAAAAGCAGATCTTATTAATTCCCACCTACTTTTTTAATTTCATTTTCTGACTTTTCTCATTTAATCTCGAAGGCAGATAAAAATAGAGAAACCTTGCAACTTAAATTGAATAAAAAAACTTGTTGCAATAAATATTTTTTTATTGAGATGTCTTTAAAATTGCTAAAAGAAAACATACTTAAGAAGGAGAGACTAATTAATGAGTTGTTTATTTAAAAATTAATTTTAAATAACTTAAATTGATAGTTTTAAATATATATATAAGAATTAGTATCTGTTAAAACTTTTGAGACTAAATTTTAATTTTCTTGATGTAATGAACTAATGTTACAATCTTTTTGACATGAAATGCACTTAATAGTGATCCTAAGGTTCTAAAGTATAGATTTTTTCTACTATACGATTAATGACATAATGCCAAATGGAGAAACTTCCAATAATATTTCTTTATTTTTTTCCGGACAACATTAAATAGCACCGAGATGTTGATGCAGATATCACATGCTTCGAGACATAACCTTCATCTCGTTGTCTCGTCTAAGAACTTGTAAGATAATTTTCTGCAATTCATCAGTTAAGTAATCCTAATCGGAAATCTTTGCTATCTAAACTATTAGTTAATGAAATGATAAAATAAGTTCATATATTATATTGATTTAATATTATTAATGCCTATGATCATAATAATCATCACCCTTGATAACAACTCCTATTGAAAACAAAACTGAATTTTAAACTTAGTTTGAATTAATTAGTAAATTTTTGATAATATATTCATTAATGATTAAGATAAAAAGTGGTTGAGAATAATTCGTTAATGATTAAAATTATATTTCTCCTTACTTTTTCATTAGTATCCAAATATTAATTATAATACTTTTTAACTTTTTGTTCCCTTACTTTATTCCCTAAACACGACAAATTGTTATAACTGAAAGAAAGATATGTCTAAGAATGTTGATTGACATAAAGAAGAAGGTCAAAGTTGTAGGAGAAGACGTGTCATGAACTTCAAATAAAATTAAAGGCATAGATGTTTTTAATCTAATTATTATTATACTAGTGGTTAGGCCGATTTTATGAAGTTACCTTATATTACTTATTATTATTATTATTATTATAATTATTATTATTCTATTTATTATTTATTATTCATTATTCATTATTATTATATTTCAGACATCCATTAGCTTAGCTGTGGGACAGAGGAGTCTCACACATAAATATATACAAAATTCGTACCTGCCATTTTGTGTATTCATTAATTTCAACATTAAAAGAGCTGACATTGTGAGCAGCAAATATTTTTGCAATCGGCTATTTTATTCATGGCGCACACAAGCCTCGATTTATAAACTTTAGAATTAAACCAACATGAAGTATGAGTGGTCTTGAATTAGAGTGATATCAACATTGAACAACATAAATTAAAAAAATATATATGGCAGATTCTAATTCTAATAAATATACAAAAACGAAGAGATCTATGACAACTTTATATAATTTAATGCATATATAAAAATAAGGTCCAATCAGATGTTTATTTATTGAAATATAATCTTTTTCTTGGGATAGATTCTCATCTTAATAGTGGTGAGTTCATTAAAAGTTGGTGAATTCAACTAAAAGTAAATTAATTCTACAAAGTATTTATCATTTATATTTTCTTTCATGTCAATTTGTATCTTAATTAAATTCTTTGTATCTATAGGATGCTTTTACATCCTTATAGTTCTACAAAATAATAATATAAACCTAAAATAAATTTAAAGTATTTTTTTTTTGTTTTCGACATAAAAACAAAAATAGCTATAATTATAACTTGTCATAAATATAATAACTTGTCACACATAGTCTGCATTTATAATTTTTTTTTTATATAGATCCTTAAATATAAGGTAAAATAATTAAAGAAACATAAACATAAGCATATTATATTTTGAAATTAGATATTATTTGGTAATTATTCAATTAAAAACAATTTTGATACAAACCATTCAAATTACATTAATTGATAAAAAAAAATTTTCAAACATATTTAAACAAAATTTATGTCACATTCGTCTCACGTTTAACTAAAATCAATCTTTTTAAAATTAATTATCATTTCTATCAAATTAAAGACATGCTAAAAGTAATTTTTTAACTATAATTTAGCAATTTTATAACTATTAAAAGTATGTTTATGCAAATTCCAATTGTAACAAAAGCAATTGAAATAAGATTATTTAATTTTTAATATTTGCATCTCTATTCATCCAACAAAATTCCAACTATCCAAAGCACAAGGATACTATCTAAAGCACAGGTAGTGAACCTTGCAACTTAATTGTATAAAACAAAAATTGTGATAAATATTTTTTTTATTGAAGTAACACAAAATAATAGGTGGTTCCAAATCTCAACCTCAATATATCTTCATGATTATATGATAATTAAGATTTATCAACCCCAATTAGCCAAACCATTTGAACCATCATCCGCTAATAAGTCAGTCATTAATGTGTTTTCAAGTTTGATTGATATTGTCAATATCCCAATTGTAACATTTTTAATCTTGACATAGAATACATCATTTAATTTAACTTATTTTTACATATTCCTGTAATAAAGTAAAAATAAATAACTATATAAAAAATTAATATATTTTAATAATATAAAAATTTATACGATCAATTATTTATCTCAGTGTATACCCAATTAAATTTTAAGATAAAATATATTACTTTTTTATTATTAGAGTATATACTACTTATAGGATGTGTTATCGAAAATAAAATACAGTTGAAATGCAATACTCGTGTTAGTGACTTATATGTAATATTTGAGTGAGAGATGAAAGAGGATTGATGATTGATTGGATATTGTAGGGACCTTGAATTGGATGTAAATCAAGAAAAAAGTGGAAGGATAAAAATTTAATGATGGATATTGATCATCCAACATTAACAAAATTTTATCTTAAATTATATATCATTTTACAATACAATTAAGTATAAATACCTTTTTTCTTTCTATTATGTTATTTTACACTCTCTTTTTTTTATTCTTTTAATTTATATTTTTTATATCATTCGATATTCTTATAAAATTACTTATAATTTTTATTTTTTATGCAAAATTAATAATATATTTTAATTTATATAGAATTGTCAAAGTGACATATTTGAGAAGGAGAAAGTAATTAATTAGTTGTGTAATTAAAATTTATATATATATATATATATATAATATATAATTTATATTTAGAAATTGGTCTGAGAAAAATTTAATTGGATAATTAAATCAATTTAAAAATAAATTAATTGGTTAATTATTAAGCAATTAATAATAAAAACGGAAAAAAAAAAAAAAAAACAAATGAACATCAACCAATCTTATCAATACTCAAAGCTTTATTGAAGTTGGCCTTTTTTGCTCATTTTTTAACCCCAGGTACTGAGTTGGTGCTTGACTTTTGTAGCAAATATTCAATACTGAAGTATTGAAAATTTATTTTTTTGAAATTGATTTTTTGGATTGAGAAAGATTACTCTAAGGTCTATCTTGTGTTGGATTTTCATATTATAGAATCAAGATGTTGGAAGTTTTCACATATTGTAGATGGTAAGAAGTAAACAAGTTTTTAATTAAAATAACTTTAATTTTGATTAAGATAATGCTCTGATGGAGAGGTGCTTTTAATTGAGTTGTCTGATTCTGTTTCTATTTGGTCAAATAAGTACAACTTAATCAATTATGTAGGGGGGGGGGGGTGCTAAAGATGAATTTTGGTTCTATGTTTTAAATTTATAAAAGCTTTTAAATATGAATCGGAATTAAATGAAGGGGGTAAACTTATTTGCCTGATATCTTTTGTAAATTTCTGATTGGGGATAAAAAGACAGTGCCTTTATAGTCCACCAAACCATAACCATCATACACTCATTTTCTCTATATTTTCTTCTCTCTATATTTCCTTTTGTCTTCTCCATGTCTTGCTCCGTCGTTTACAAATAGAAGACACTGATTAAACGAGTTCTTATTAGAAATTAAGAATTGGTTGTTAATAGACAATGGAAAAGGAATGGTGCTGTGGTCCTTTATTTCCTCTGGCAATATTTTGTACCATATGATATATAGTGGATCCTATGGTAGCTGTGAGCTGTTGTACCTCTGTGGTGCTGTGACTACATTGTTTTCCCTTTAAATCAACCATGTAATGGTAGTATTGAATAACACAATGGTAACCTCGGCTATGTTTAGATGATTGTTTCTGGAGAATGCTATTGATATTTGGCAAGTTAGTTTTCCAAGAGGAAGATTGATTTAGTTGTGACTTTGATTGTCTAGGATTTTTGCATTTAGGATTCTCATTATTTCCAATATAATTGAGAAGCAAATGGGATCTTTGGATTTTGTTTGTGCTCTGTAGCAACTATTTTCCTCTCAATTCAGCTTGATTTTTGCTTGGTAGATGAATATAAGCTTCCGAAATCAAGAATCACTTACTCCTTGTGAGAAGCCACGAGGAACAAGACATAGGTGTATTTGGAAATTATGCTTCTTGGAAATTCTATTCAAATTGTCCTTATAGACTTGCTACCGTGATACTTTTAATTAGTTTTATTCCTTGTCAAATTGTGTGTATTTTTATTATCAGGTTCATTTCATGTAATTGAAAGGTGGAATAAATTTGAAGTTTTTTTTTCCTCTTGTAGGAGTTGTCAATCAATAAAAGCATTTATTTTATCATTGTGGTTCCATGATAGTTTTTTTATTTTTATTTTTTATTTTTTGTGTTGAGTTTGCAACATATATAAATTTGGGGACTAACTTATATAATATATCACTGCTCCATTTAATATGGCAACAATTAGAGAGCGGTGTTTGCTCCATGTTACTCATTTTAAATGGGGGTACAAATGGATACATAAAATGGAGAGCACAACAGACCCAAAAAACAAGTTGGTACAATTAGCATATTGATAGAGGGTGTCAAATAAAAGCTACGCACAACATAATATAGGAGTTTTGCCACCACATAGACAGAACCACCAAAATTGGGCTTTCCATATTCTTCTCTAAAGAGGAATACTGGCATAACTAGAACCAAAATTAAACTATATTATCTAGTACACAATATAACAAACAAAACCACTGCATAACAGAACGATCCAAGCTTCTTAAAAATAAAAACAACCATCCAAATTAGGCTATCATACCTCTAGTGTTCTTGCCTATCTTGGAAAAATGCTGCTTGAAGGAAACCAATTGAACTGAAGATTCCGCATGCACAAGAAATTATACTTGACCAGCACGCATGTTTTAAGTTTTTAATCAGAGGGATATTTTAGTTATTTACATACCTGAATCAAATAATTATATGAGTTATTTCCTTGTACATACTAGTATGGAATCGATGAAGTATTTAAACTCCAACCTAAGGAATGTATGCTATTAATTAAACTTAATTGCAATTTTAATTCTATCTATTTTTATTAGTTTACGAAACGGTCTCCTTATTATGATCTGATAGTTTTGTCCATTATCATGTTTTTTTTTAATAAAAAATGATGATATGACATGATTTAAATAATAGTGATATATGATCAATAACTATAGAATGATTATCAATCATTATATAATAAACTCATAAAATTTAAATTTTTAACTTCGAAATTTTTCATTTTTGAAATTTTAATTAATGACATGAATGACTATGTATCTAGATGATTCTATATCTGAAAATCATATGTCACATCATTTAATATGTACGTCATTTTTAGTTTAAAAAATCTAATTGAGAACTAAACTGTCGACTTTTAAAATAGATAGATTAATTCGTTGTATTGATGAAACTAAGAGATGAAAGCTACAAATCAACTTTTTAAATTATGTAAAAGAATGCTGTCCAGCTGAAATGAAAATATATGTACCTGGAAAAAAACTATCAATAAATTCAGATAACTTTTAAACCTCTAAAGGTGCACCAAAAGATGTATAGGAAACATTAGAAGGCGAGCCATCTTTGTTTTTTTTCCTCTCTTATGATAAAAAATATGATAACAAATAATGATTCAACATATCCACCAAAAAGTTATACTTTAAAGATAATCAACCACCACTCAGTTTTATGTTGTTTTCTTTTGATGTTGATCGTTTCATTTTCTCGAAATGTCCTTTCTGGCAAGTATTAGACATTGATTTAGTTTTTGCAAGTAGAGGATTACAAAATTGCAACATACTCAGTATCTCATTTTGAGCCCAATTGTTTTCACTAGTTGTTGCATTTGAATTCAAATTGAGCACACTATTCCATGTTTGTACATTTCTAACAAACTTTTAAACTTATTATCAGAATTAAGATTGCTTAAAATGTGAAGTGCATTCTTAGATATATTTCATAAACATAAACCGAATGACTTGTAGCCATGGCTGCATCTTGATCTGTAAAGATTGTTTTTTGGTTTGTTTGTTTCTGCTGCTCTCCAAAAACACTTTAATAGCCTATTAAAAGAAACGAAGTTTCAACCGAATAACAAAGCACAACCCAAACATGACATTTGCCGATGATGATTCAACAACAACAAAGAACACAAATCGAATTATATTTAGTAGTACGGTAAGTGGTATCAAAAACCACCAAATCTCCAAAATCAAATCAACTTTCGATTTACATATTCTTCCAAAAAACATTTGTTTCAATGTCATTCTTTGGTCTAATTGGCACACTATAGTAGAGCATGACAGTCTTGTTGCTCATCTTTTTGGACTAAAGTATTGGGCCTCTTAAAGCTTCAATTAATTTCAATTTTTCACTTATGATTTAGCAAGTTTATCAAATTCATCAACACTCCTTCTCCTAAATAACTCAAAATATTAGTATTTTAAAACAAATTAACTCATCATTTAGACTTAAATAAACTTAGGATATTTAATTTCTACTAAACTCATTTACCAATAACATTATCTTAATCACTTTGGATAACAACTTAAATGATTAGAGCATTCAAGAAACAACTTACAATGTGATATATTTTTCTTTCTAATCACATACTAGACCAAGAAGGAGTTTTAATGTTATCCCAACAGCAAAGCCACATAAGACACCTCCTCCATTAACAATGTTGTTTCTCACCAATCCATATGCTCCAACAATCAAATTATTGTGACATTTTCTTTTAATCAAATCTCTCCACATCATGTAACTCATGAATACCCAATCAAAAAGATGTACCTTACTCCAAATCAATTTAGCAAATGAGCATAAACAAAAAAACATAGTTTATCCTGATGGGAAATTCAACAACAAATATATAACAACTCTAATCAGAGCAATATGCAGCGGTAATCAATTTCCCAAACTTGCAAGAATTCGTGAGGAGCATCAACAAATAATCACAGCACTAAAATCACCAATCACAAATGACACAATAATTTTTTAACGTGGAGAAAACCTCTCAACATGTGAGAGTAAACAACCACGGGACCTAAGCCAGTAATAGAGCTCCACTATGATCAAATATGGGTACAGAGAGTTTCTAATATGACACAATTCGTGCTCAGTGTAACCAGCCAAAACAGCAAGGTAACCAGCACAACAATCACCAACACAATGAGAAAACAAACATGAAATTGGAGAACAAAGTTCAGCCAAAAACCACGCAGAAAAACTGCTGCTGTCCGAGTTCAATTTCTCCCACCTCAGACCTAATCGACGATCCAAACGGTCAGAATGAAGTACCACGAGTCAGCACTGCTGTCCACATTTCAGCCCGATCCGACGGTGAACGAAGGAGAATCGCGAATCTAGGCAGCTGCTCTGTTTATGGCGAAAATAGGGTTTGCTCTTCCTCTCACTTTTCTCTCTTTGCTTTCTCTCTCTGAATTCAGCTCTTACACCTCCACTAATCTGACCTCTCTCCACTTGGTTAAGTTGAGACACATGGACTTGCACATATTGGGTCCTTTCGGCCTCCACATAGGAAGGGAGCCCAAAACCCAACATATCTCCCCCTCACAACTATGTGGAAGGTGACCGCCAAACCGCGATCTCACAACAAGTTTCAAAACTGCTTCTCGGTAATGCCTTTGGTCATTCATATCAGCACCATTATCATCTGTATGAACCTTGGCCAATTCCAACAACCCAACATCCCAAAACATCACTGTATCCAATGATACCTAACATCAAATGTGCTTGGACCTAGAATGAAAGGTTGAGTTTCTTACCAAGATGAATTGCACTTTGACTATCACAAATAGCAAATACTTATCTTGAACAAAACCAAGCTTCCTGCCAAGAATTTCCTCAACCATAACAATTTCTTGCATGCTTCTAGTATGGAAATGAACTCTGCCTCAGTAGTGGACAATGCAAACACACCTCTGCCAATCTGCATTGCCATGCCACAGCTCCCCCTGCAAGCTTAATCAAGTAGCTGAGGTAGACTTTCTTAGAATCAATGTCTCCAGCCATATCAGAATCAGTATATCCCACAAGAGTAGGCTTATCACCTCCAAAACAAAGGCTCAAAACTGTAGTACCACGAAGATACCTCAAAATCCATTTCACAGCATTCCAATGCTCTCTACCTGGATTAGACAGAAATCTACTAAACTGTACCAACAACATGTGCAATATCAGACCTTGTACACACCATTGCATACATTAAAACTACCACAGAGATGCATAAGGAACTCGTTGCATATCTGATTTTTCAGCTTCATTGGTAGGGACTCTGACTAGTACTCAATTTAAATGAGTAGCAAGAGGAGTACTTACAGCCTTAGCATTTTCCATCTGGAACCTCTGTAACACTTCTTTTCACATAGTGTTTCTTGTGACAGCCAAAGTTTCTTCTTGTTCCTGTCACGCATGATCTTAACCAAGAATCCTGCTTAGCAGCTCTCATGTCTTTCATGCAAATGACTCGCCCAATTGCTTCTTCAACCTGTTACTCAAGGAATATATTTTTCTCAACAATAAGCATGTCATCAACATACAATAACAAGATAATGAAATCATCATCAGCAAACTTTTTAATAAAGATGCAGTGATCAGAAGTAGTCTTCCCTGTAGCCTTGCTCACACATAACTTGACTCAAACTTCTTGTACCACTGACGCGGGCTGCTTTCAAACCATATAGACTCCTGCTTCAAACCAAATCTTCATGTAAGATTTCACCTCAAAATGAAGGAAAGCAGTTTTTACATCCATTTGCTCTACCTCCAAATCAAGGAGTAGCAGCCAAACTCAACACAGTTCTAATGGATGACATCTTCAACCACAGGAGAAAAAATCTCATTGAAATCAACACCCTTTCTCTGTCTGAACCTCTCACAACTAATCTGGCTTTATATCTTGGAGATGTAGAATTGCTTTCTTGCTTCACTCTGAAGATCCACCTGTTTCCCAAAGCCTTCTTTCCCTTAGGTAGTTTCACAAATCAAAAGTGTGATTATCATGCAAAGACTTCATTTCATCTTGCATAGCATCCAGCCACTTCTTCTTTCATCACTCTCCATGGCTTCATCATAACATTCAGGTTCGCCTCCATCAGTCAAGGTAACATAGTCATCAGAAGGATACCTGGTGGATGGTTTCTCTGCCTAGTAAGACCTCCAAACTGAGTTGAGGTGGTTCAGGAGCATCACCAAGATCCTCATCTTGTGACATCTCATGTTCTTCTTCAGCATCATCATTAGGAACATCAAAATCATCTCCAAGCTGCTGATCACCAACATCACCATGTTGCTCATCATTCTGAACATTATTTTCAGCAGTATCCAGATCATGTTGTAGGCATCCGAACTGGATCAACATCAGACAAACCATTATCAATCTCAAGTGTAGTCTTCTCCATCTTATCAATGTCTTCAATGGTTTGGTCTTCCATGAACTTCACATCACGGCTTCTAACAGCTTTCTTCTCAACTGGATCAAACAGCTTGTAGCCAAATTCATCCTGACCATAACCGATAAAGATGCACTGTCTTGTCTTCGCATCCAACTTGGATCTCTCATCCTTGGAACATGTACATATGCTTTGCAACCGAAGACACGCAAATGATCATACCTGACATTTCTTGCCAAACCAAATCTTGTCTGGCACCTCAGCATTCAAAGCAGCTGCGGACTCAATTAATAACATGCATCCTGCCATGTACAATGCTTCACCCCAGAAATGCTTAGGCAACTTTGCTTCAGAAAGCATACACCTACTCTTTCAATCAACGTCCTGTTCATTCTCTCTTGCTAAACCATTCAGCTGAGGGGTTTTAGGAGGAGTCTTTTCATGTCTGATATCCGTGCTGCTTGCAATAAACATCAAAGTGGTCCACAATATCACACCATTGTCAGTACGAATGCATTTCAACTTCTTGCCGACTGTCTCTCCACCATAACATGGAACTCTTTGAAATTTCTCCAGAACTGGTCTTTTGTCTTCAAGCATAGACCCAAAGCTTTCTGGAACAATCATCAATAAAAGTAACAAAGTAAAGTGCACCACTAATTGACTTTACCTTCAACGGACCACAAACATCAAAATGCACCAATTCAAGCAACTCTGACTTCCTTGAGGAAGGATGTTTCTTGAAGGATACTCTAGTCTGCTTACCAGCCATGCAATGAGAACATTTCTCCAACTCTGGCACTCTTTAATCCCGGAAGTACATCCTTTTTAGCTAAACAATTCATGCCTTTTCCTGATATGACAATGAGCGGTGCCACAAAGAAGCCTCTCATAAAATCCATGGCATTCACACTGTCTTTAGCAACCAATCTTCTAGTCCAATACAGTTTATTAATTATTCTCCCCTCTGGCCACAACTAAGTTACCTCTGGTAGTTTGCCATTTTTCCTGACACCAAAGTATTATCATACCACCATCATCAAGCATCTGCACAGAGATCAAATTAAAGCGAACATCTGGAGCATGTTTGGACTCCTCTTAAGCAACAACTGCACTCCCAATGTTGGTCTGCAAACAAACATACCAATACAACTTACTTGACACACATCATTACCCATTCAACCACTCCAAAGTCACCAGCAAGTGTAAGATGTGAAGAACTCCTTCCTTGGTGTTGAACATCAGTGTAGCAACCACTATCAATAATCCACATGCTCTCATCTGATACAAGATTGACTGAGTCATAGTCACGGAGAATAATCAGATCATCACAAGTAGCAGTAGTATTACGTCATACATCATCATGATTCTTATCTCTCTGCTTACTGTTATTGTTTTTTGCTTCTCCGTTTTCCATATGAACAGGTTCCTCTGTATGTGCCCCACTTTGTGACATATTGCATCCAGCATTCTTGTGTTCTGGACTTGGACTTACTTCTGTTGTTCTCTCTACTCGCACTTCTGTTTTCTGTCTGTTCCTTTCGGTTCCTTTCTTTGACTTCGGGCCCCTGTTCTCAGTGACAGTACCTCGGAATGAGATTGAAGTACTTGTGCCTTCCTTCTCATCTCCTTCGATTAGAACACTTCTCCTTTTACACTTTGCAAAGAGCAACACCATCAGAAGCTGAGTTTGTAATTGAAACCAGAAAGTTTCCCAATGAAATCTGGTTAGAGTATTCAGTAGCCATGCTTCCCAACACTTCATCATCAAATTCTGATACCCATACTGACAATTGATTGATCTAGGAGCCCTTGAACTCATTTAAAATGATCTGAAATAGAAAGTCCCCTCCTTGTACCTCAAACTTCATCAAGGAGTTCAACAATACAACTTATTATTCCCTGATTAGAGAGATACAAAGATTCAATCTTCTTCACAAGGATCTTGCATGTTTCCTCATTAGCAATGTGATTATAACATTGTCTTCTCTACATATTGCCGAATAAAACCACAGCCTGCTAGATTGTTCAAAGCTCCAATCCTCATCAGTCTTGGATTCTGGCTTTTCAGTAGCAAACACAGGAAGATGCCAAATTCTTCACAAATAACAGTCCTTCATTTTTCCCTCCATAAGTGATAATTAGTGCCATATCAAAACAAATCATTCTATTTGTAGTTGCCTCCATCATTCACCAAGTCCAACACAGCCCCTTTAACCAAAGAGCTCTGATACCACTCTGATGGGAAATTCAACAACAAAATATAATAACCAACTCTAACAGAGCAAATATGCAGCGGATAATCAATTTCCCAAACTTGCAAGAATCTGTGAGGAGCAATCAACAAATAATCACAGCAACTAAAATCACCAATCACAAATGACACCAATAATTTTTAACGTGGAAAAACCTTCTCAATGTGAGAAGTAAACAACCACGGACCAAGGCCAGTAATAGAGCTCCACTATGATCAAAAAATATGGGTAACAAGAGAGTTTCTAATATGGCACAATTCGTGCTCAGTAACCAGCCAAAACAGGCAAGGTAACCAGCAACAACAATCAGCAACACAATGAGAAAAACACAACATGAATTGAGAACAAAGTTCAGCAAAAAACCCAGAAATAAACTGCTGCTGTCCGAGTTTCAATTTCCTTCCACCTCAGACTCTAATCGACGATCCAAACGGTCAGAATGAAGTACCACGAGTCACGAACCTTGCTGTCCAATTTCAGCCCGATCCGACGGGTGAACGAAGGAGAAATCGCGAATCTGTGCAGCCTGCTTGTTTATCATGCGAAAATAGGGTTTGTCTTCCTCTCTCACTTTCTCTTTGCCTTCTCTCTCTGAATTCAAGCTCTTACCACCCCACTATCTGGACCTCTCCTCCACTTGGTTAAGTGAGAACATGGACTTGCACATATTGGGCATTTCTCCACATAGAAGGGAGCCAAAACCCAACATATCCGCCACACCGACATATTTGTTGAACCATGAATCGATTTTGTAACACGATTTCAGCTATAAATCCTCCACCCAATCAAGCATAGATTTTAAATTCACCAATCTGCACATATATATGCAGCAGAATGTTCTCGAGTTTGATACACCCAATGTCATTCAAACCATCATTTTTCTATGAACCCCATTTCTTCACCTCAACACTACCCCAAGAATTAGTCGATAATTGATACCAAAATAGGATATAAATCTTTTTATAAAAGCTACCAAACCACCTAATATCTCTAATTCCAACAGATAACAATTTCTTCAACATTCTTCACACCATTCAAACATTCTGCTGCTAATAGAAAATAAAAGGTGACACAAAGGGTACCTTGTCTCAACAACTTTGGAGAGATTTTGTCAAACAATCAATAACATATTTGTTCTATACTCACCAAAATCCTGAGGATTATATAACTTTGGAATTAAAGCAAAAAGATGGTGTGGTTGACTTTGGTACTTTTGTGTTACAATGAAATTCATCAATGTATTAAAATAAAGGCAAGATTAGTGAATATCATGTTGGAATTCAATTATGAGTGGTTAGTCCCCACATTGACTAGGAATGGAGGTTATATTGGATATATAAGGAGAATGACTCATAAACTATTGCCTTAAGGTTTTTCACGACCAAGTGACAATCAAGCTCGATGTGATTGGTACATTCATGAAATGAGGAGGTAAGTGTGGAGACTCAACTTGCATTCGATGAGCTTCTAGCCATGGGTAAAGTTGGTGATGATTCCACCTATGAATACTAGTAATAGCATTCATATATTTAAAAAGATTGAAGATATATTTGGAGTACGAAAGCATGCATTTATTAGACTTTCTCTAGATTCTAATATCAGTAGGTATGTACCCTTTTTGTCCCCCATGTTTTATAATTCTAGCCCTGTGATCGAATTTAGTTTAGCATTAGTTAATGTTGAAGCAAAAACAAGACAACCAAATACCTTTTAATTATTAAAGATAGGGGAAATCTATACAAGAGTTTAAATGAGTTTTGTTTTATCGTACAGGGGTGCATGTTCGATTAATAAAAAAAAAACAGCATGATTTAAGGCATGAACCAGAAAACATTTACATACGCTTGTGTTTAAAAGCGCTCCAAAAACGTTGTAAACCATTATGTTGCGACGCTTCATTTACAGCACTTTTGAAAAACACTGTAAAAGTCTTGTAAACATTATGTGTAGCGTTGTGTGACCTATATGACCCTACAACAGCGCTTTTTCCACACACTTGTCAAAAAAGCGCTATTGTATCCTCCGTCTTTTTAAAATATTTAACAACGGCGCTTGTATTTAATCAAGCGCTGTAAAAGGCGCGCTATAAAATTCATTTTTTGGCGTAGTGAAAATTCCAAAGATATACCGTATCGACCTTAGACTTGTCTTTACCACAAGCACTCAAGAAGTGGCAGGCTTATGAAGGTGCAAGTCAAATGGAATCATCATCTTCTTCGCTCTGCCAAGCTTGGATAACACACAAACGAGTATACCTACTCGACCGTATGGATTTTGCCGATTCTTTTACGTCGACAGATGGTAGGTGATCATGTGTTGGTTTTGTACATAATTTATAAGGTGGTTATTTTTGTGTATTTGGTTGTTGTTTTGACTTTTTTCTATGTGAACTTGTTTTCATTTTTCATAGTGTAGTTTCTTCCATGATTATTAATCTTATACTCTACTCTCTTTAGCACTTGTTAATGAGTTTTGCTAACAAACTGAGAAGTGATTCTCAGCTGAAGATTTGTTTTTCATCTCTAATTTATAGATTTGTTTTTCATCTCTAATTTATGTTCTTTTTTACCCTTTATGTTAATTTGTTAAGTGTAGCTGTAGCTACTAGTTTGATTAATTCATTTAAAATTATATTACATTATCAATCAATCATAAATCATAAATTGTACGACTTTTAATTTAGATTTACCGAAAGTCAAATTTAAAGTCAAAATTTTTAAATAATTGAATGATTGATTAATCGTTGGTATACAAAATCTTTTTCACTATGCAAAATAATTGAATCAATTGGGTGCAAAGTTGTATTACTTTGTAGATGACAAGCGACACATACAATCATGAGTCAACGTAACCATAATATATTTCAAACTCTACAATAATTATTAAATCTAAGTTTATCTTAGAAGTTGAAATTAACTTCTGGATTTTATTTTGTTTCACAAGTTCTCTATTTGATTTCTTTGTACATTATAAAAATTTTTTATATTTAAACCAAATTAAGCTTAATTCTACTACTACTACTCTTCTCTTATTATAATTTTCTTTGTCATTTTCAAGTATATTCAAAAAAAATATATAATGTATTTAATATGTTTATTTTATGTATTAATATTTATTTTTAAAATATTATTTTATGTATAAACGTCATTCAATTATGAACTTTTCATTATTTAAAAAAATAATATATTTAAAAGAAAAAGCGGAAAAATAAAAAAATTATCTTTAACCAGTGTTTATTTTTTTTCAATTGTGGATATTTGAACCACAATTATTAAAGTTATAAAGATAATTTTTAACTATTAATATGACCCACATTTGAAGACAAATTTGCAATAGTAATAATAAAAATATAGTTGAAATTTTTTTTTTATCTAATAATATAAAATGATGATTAGATTTTAGAAAATTATTTAGCACCATTAAGTTTGATATGTTAAAAGTTATAATCCAAACTATGATGAACTCACTGAAAAGCGAGGAGCTTTAAAATATTAGTTAAAGGGAAGTTTTACTACAAGCTGCAAGTCTATCATATCAATGTTGTAAGGAATCTTCAATGCATCGACCATTTTTGGATTAATATGTAAATATGCAAGACAGGTAAGGAAGTAGCTTAAAGAAGGAATCAAATATTATCTTATTGTTGTCTACCTTCTTATGAAAAAAAGAGACAATATGGCAAAATCAATTTTTCAAATCCCTAATGCAAATAAACAAAACAACAACAGTAATCGCACGCACGCACGCAACTAGAGAAATAATGTAAAAAATGTAATTTAAATATCCAAATCAAAATAAAATAAAATTAAATAGATATAAGTGAAATTGAATTAAATTTAAAATAATATAAATATTTTATTTGTCTTAATTAATTATTATTTTTCTGTAGTTGGTTCAAATGGCATAATGCAATGCATATTTCTAATATTGTCCTCTCAATTTATCGAATGATATATAATGTAATTTTTTAAAACGATTATGTATATATAAGAATATTATATAATTCTAATTAAGCACTTTATTTGACTATGTACTTAGATAATCTCAACCCAAGTTAACAAAATGATCAATTTACTTGACATCATACAAAATCATGAACTATTTACCTCTTTGCAAATTTAAGTTGCACAATCTTCAATTCAATTCATTTAAATATAAAACTTGTCCAAAAAATCAATTAAACAAATTTACTTGTGTCCAAAATATGAAGAGAACTACTACTTCATAATAATAATTGTAAAACAAATCCAGCGAACCACAAATTAAAGTCACAATGAAACAAGTTTTCACATACTAACATAAAAAAATAAAAAAACACACTAGCACACATATATGAATTGAACAAAAAATATAGATGGTCAAAACATAAAAACAACTAAATAAAAAATGTGAGTCTTTGAAGATAATCCATAGTGTAACCTCTTACCTGAAATCAAAGGGAGAATGAAAGAAAAAAGAATAATTCTCATCCTCGAACTCTTCTTACTCCAATCGCCCACCAAAATGGCTTATACCGGTCCTCTCACGGTGGCGGTGATAATAGTGGTGGTGTTCATCCTTACTTGAGGAAGAAGAGAAGATCATCTTGCCGCTCTGCATCGGCGGCGGAGCAAACGTGCAGTTGGCGGTGGATTTCGCTTCTTCTTCTAGTGTGTGGATACCGCTGGTTTGGACCGAACAGTGGAGGGCAATAAAGGTAACAGTTTTATTTTTAATTGAAGAGCCTAAGAATTTAACGAGAAAATGAGTTGAGTTTACAACAACGACATTAGTTTATTTAGTATCTATCCATTATTATTGATAATGTTTTTCATTTTCTAATTGTAATTATTCTAAGAAATGATAATTCATGTGTAATTTTCAATTAGAAATTTCAGTGTTTTCAGTAGACTACATCTACTCTTGTTGGGTTTTGAAGGCTTACAAGACTCTCTATATCCCTTTTATTTTGTTGTTTTATGTGTTTTGTTTAATTTGTATTCTGACTAAGTCTTTATTTTCCCTGCTTCTCTAAGTAGTTAGTTTCCCTTCATTTCTGATTTTCTCTTCTAATTTGTTCTTTTAATATAAAAAGAGAGAACATTTTTCCCTTGTTGTAATTTTGAGCAAGAGATTCTAATGAATAAAAAAGGTATTACTCACAAATGTTCTCTTTAAAATATGATCACTAATACTATACTAGTATATTCTCACGGACACTTGAGCTTTCAATGGATTGTGACTCATGCTCAAGACAAGGTGGATATCATTGCCTGTCATTGAGACAGAACAATGGAGGCAAATAAGGTAACATTTATTAGTGTTTTTCATTTTCTAATTGTAATTATTCTAACTAATGATAATCAGCGTTGTAATTATTCTAATTGAAATTCAGTGTTTTTCAGGTAGACCTTACATTTCTACTCTTGTTGGGTTTTGAAGGCTTGCAAGACTCTATCCCTTTTACTTTCCTGTTTTGTGTTTAAAGTCTGATTGTGATTTGATTAACCTTTGTGTATTACATCTTTTAGTTAATAAAATATGTCATTGTATTATTTAAATATATAAAGGTGTTAATGTTAATGATCTTAATATATTTAAAGTCTAATTCTTCGGGTAGTAGAAATTCTGCTAGTATATAAAACTAAGCATTATATTATATTATTTAAATATTTTTTAGTTAAAAAATTATTAAAAATAAAAAGAAAAAAGATGAACACTAAATTTAAAAAATATTCATCATAACAATATATATTATTGTTCTTAATATATTTTAAATGCACAAAAATATGTACGTGCAAACCATGCATTAACACACCAGATATTATTAAATAAACAACAACACAATAAAAAGTAGCATATAAAGATTTTGAATCAAGCATCCATAAAAAATATCTATCATTTTTTAAATTAAAGACAAGGATAAACACATTAGTGTGTGCCATATTATAAACTATGAGCTGAGATTTTGATATGGAAATTTAATAATTAAGACCAAATTTCAATAATTTTGAAATTATTGATTAATGTCAAGCAACCCATAACTTTTCTTTTCTTTGGGTGAGAGAATATTATCTATATAATTATTTGCGCAATAATATTACAACCTTCAAATTTGTTTGAAATGAGATACATTAAATTGATATTTGCTTATATTAAAAAATTATTGTGGTTATATCAATGTTCCCTGTCTATAAAAGTAATTATTATATTTTAATAATTTTACATTTATTAGAAAATATAATAAAAAAATAAAAGAATAAATTATATCAATATGATTTAATTACCTTACAATCTACTAGCATATAAAAGTTAATTTATAATAGTTGTTTGGGTCAGAGGTTCTATTGTCTTAACTTTTTTTTTTTTAACTCACTATCTAGCGTTTGTGATTAAGTACAATTAGAATAAAAAAGACTCGGGTTCATCAACTAATAGTTTAAAAAAAAATATATGTTTATATGGTTTAGCCCATGTAAAAAAAATAAAAGAAAAAAAAAAAAGATTAAAATTCCTAATGCACTAATACAAAACAAACAACAAAAATCGCACGCACGCACGGTAACCAGAGAAATAAAAGGAATTCAGATAAAATAACTTATAATTTTATATTTTTATCAACATTAACAATATATTTTAATTTATATAAAATGTCAAAGTGACATATTTGAGAAAGGAGGAGTGGCTATTTCTATTTTCTTTATCTGGGATTATTTTAAGTATATATCTCTTTAATTGGTTACCAAATTGTGGATAAAATATATTTCTATTTTCCCCTTTCTTGTTCGTCTGTAATCGAATAAAATACCAATAAATGTATACTTGATGTGTTCCATGTTTTTGCATTTGTATTTACATTTTTAGTTGTTATGGAGAACATTTGTATTTTGATTATGTAGAAACTAGTTTATAATTTGGAAATTTCTATAAGTAGAAAGATTAAACATAGAATATATGATTGCTTTTGAATGCTATCTTAGAGACGAGTACAAGGAATTGAGAAGTTGATCAAGAGATTTGGCGTGGAGGTGATGATCGGTTGAAGAGAAGAGGTAATGATCATTATTTGCCTTCCGCCTACTTCTTTCAATCATAAATTAACCTTAAGACTCAATATATATTAACTACAAAACATGAAATTATCGATCAAATGTTTGCGTCCACACATATGAGCAGATCGATGATGCAAGAAATGATAGAAGAAGACTATAGCAATACTGTTGAGACAAAGTATTATGCTTATCTTTCGTATTTAGCATGTCTTCTTCTTCTTTTGCTATCCATTCATTTAATTTGGGGTTCTATTTCGTACGCAACTTCAACCAATCTCGATATCTTTGTCTATTCAACAAGCGAACGTTAAAAGGATAAGTGGAAATGTGAGAGAGATATTGGAGCTAAAAGCTTCTTAATCTGCAAAGCTTAGTAAATCTTCTGAGATTTTAACCAAGGAGTCTAACATGAAGAGTCATCCAGTGATGACGTTGAAAAGTGGTGAGAATCTTTGCTGTGACTGTAGAGCAACAACACTTGTGAATGATTGCTAACTAGCTGTTTGTGCAATTCACCAGAACCTGATATAATTTGTCATTCATATCACATTATGTATGTACAATGATTTTGATTATCTGCTCTTGTCTAAGTTGCATGTTGTTATTTTAACTCTCCTTTTCTGATGAATTCCTTGAGCTATGGCAGCCAAGTTTTTCTTTTCATTCTTTGACTTGTGATTTACAAACATGAGATTATTGTTGCTTAGCTTTAGATCTGATTTGCCTACTCGGGATATTTGAACTCATGAACACGAGATTTGAGCAAACATATAACCATTTAAAGCATTATCATCATATTTGCAAATTTAGTTTATACACTAAATTTGTAAATATCGTACAGAATTGATATGTACCTTATCAATTATTTTATACACCAAATTTATTAAAGTATAAAAGTAAAATAAGCTATTAATATATATAAAGTCGTGTTTTTCTTATATTTGGATCAAAGAAAACATCAAAAAATTCTGATATATGAGACCGGAAGGAGTATTATATTCTAGACATCGCTTTGAAATTATTATTTTCCATTTTTATTTACAATACCAATGATTGTTACAAATAATTGAGTAAAGTTAACATTTGTTTTTTATTTTAATCAAAATGCGATTATTGCTAGAAGGATGAAGTAATAATTTCACCTACAAAAAGAGAACAAGATGAACAGATTTATTAATCCACATACTTATATTATGAACCTCATGTTATCCTTCCCGCTGAGATACTCACTCAAATCTTTATTCGCATGATAATTCTTCCAACCTAATAAAATAAATCTTCATCGTGGGGTTCGTTTATTTTAGATTTAAAAAGACGATTTTGATATTTTATTTTTATATATGATTTTTATAAAAATTTATTTAAAAATAACAAAAACTATTTCAGATTATTTTTGTCAATTGAAAAAATAATATTCAATAACTTACATATTCATTATTAAAGATTCTCTTACACAATAAATTATCTTTTTTTAAAAAAAAGATTCTCAAAAATAATTTTATAAATAATTTTTTAAAATATTTTTATTTAAATTATTTAAATATCATTAAAAAAAGTTAAAACAAATATATTAAAATACTAAAAATAATACTAGAAAATTATTTAAACTAATTTTTCATAAAGTTATATATAAAAATGATTTTTCATATTGTTCATCAATTGATAAAAGTGATATTGAGCTTTCTAAGGTACTATTTCCTTTCCTTTGTTAGGGTTTCGGTTACATTCTTCCAATCGGTACTGATTTTTGCTTCATACGCCAATCGGTAAACAGAACGAGAATCACGCTTAGTTATCCCGGATTGTTAGACAATGTACTTCAATTTTCTTATGTCTCTCTCTTTTCCTGAAATGAGTTTGAACATTAAGTCTAAGGATCACTGCTTTTTAAATCAGGGTCAGAACAACAATTATATGGAGGATAAAACAGCTTATTTAACCTCTTACAGCATTAAATGTTATAGTTTTTTATGCACAAAAGTAAAGTCAAACTGTTTTGTATAATCTTAAGCTTATGAAATTAACCGAAATATAACTATATAAACATATCCTAAGCTCCTAGTGTTTTTCATAATGTTATGCACTTAATAAAGTCAAAATAATACTAATACAACACGTCCCTTAATTGTATGTATATATCAAGAGCCTTGTTATGCTTTAATTTGTTGGTTTTCACGAATCAAACAGATAATACCTTTTTTTTAATTAGTATATATAAGACTTCAATCATTCTTAGATGCCTCTTGCAAAGACGATCCCCTCGGTTCGTGTCTACACCGTTTGCGATGAATCCATGTCTGTTTTCTTTGTCTTCTTATCCATTTAGCCAACAAAAACTGTTTTCTTTCATTACTTAACTTATGCCCTCATATATGGTTTGATTTTTCTATTTTTGGGAGTTTGCAGATATTTGATTGTGAGGAACGTTCCAGCATTAGGTTGCGGCGATGACTTGCTGCAACTCTTTTCATCATACGGAGAAGTAGAGGAGTAAGTCTCTTGGTGCATGTTTGTATTCGTTTTGGGAGAGCCAAAAGTAATTTTGAAGACTTAAAATCAATTTTTGTATGTTTGGGGATTCAAGACTACAATTGATTTTGCCTCTAGAATTGATTAGATGTGTAAGGGAAAGAATGAAATACCTATTGACAATAACCCTTCCCTTGGCCTTGGCTGCTATAGAGATAGAGGGACATGAAAAAGGGAAACAAGTGTATGGAAATAGAATAGAAGATTGAAGTACCCTCCAAATGTATTTAGGATCCTTATAACTTTAGGATCATTGACACGATTCAAAAGTAATTAACACAGATCACTATTTTTTTGTCTAGGATTGGTTTCATTCATATACTTATATAGACCAATTATACTTCTATTCATATGTACATGCATACTTCAATTTTTACTTCTATTAAATTTTATTTGAAATGTCAATTATACTTCTATCGATTATTCATACATGCAGTTTTCTGTACGGATCATTTGTACATAGAAAGCACAATATATATTAGTTTTTATTTTATTTTATTTTTATTTTTGATAAAGAAAGCACAATATTTTTGAATGTAATATTAGGTGAGTTTTACATATGAATGGATCGAATATCCATCCATTAAAATTTGTTAATGGATGAATTTGATTGAGTTTTACTGATTGGACGATGAATGAATTGGATTTTAGTTGGAGTTTTTAGTGGATTGTAAATAGATTACTTTCATCCATCCAAACGTAAATTTTACACTCAAAATTATTGTAAACTCACTTTATCACGTCACCATCAACACATCCAAGAATAATCATTTTACTGTAAACTCACTTAATACTAAAAATCAACAAAATCATTTCCTATTCTTCTCTGTGGTTATTTTTTGAATCTTTCTTTGTATCTTTATAGGTGAAGCCAATGGATGCAGAAGACTGTGAGCAATTCACCTATTTTATGGATCATAGTTTCGTTCTTTCAGCCAATGCCAGTTTTCCTGTATAGACAAAGTTATCCTATATGAATTGAAGAGTAGGTATGGAGTGTTTGAACGGATGATCTTAAAATTGCAGTTTCGAAAAGAAATATTTGTATGATTTTGTTTCTCGAACCGTTACAAGGTTTCGTCATCTCCTCATTATTGAGGGTGTCGGATACAAAGGATAAATTGGAGAAAAGAAGAGTTTGAGCCACTGAACCGAAGATTAAGCTTACTTATGCTATCACATTTATATATATGTCATGCCTATATTGCAGTTATCAATATCAGATTGTGGGAAATATTGCCTTGTTCAAATTCCACTGTGCTACAGTGGCTATAGCCACTCTTTGAGAGTTTGTAGCGGAACCATTTTGAATTCCTCTGCGCTATAGCTATAGTGCTGGTATAACCACTATTTGACAAAACCACTATATAGGACTTACACATGCTTGTTATTGAATTTCTGTAATGGTTTTCTTTTTCAACTTCAGCTGGAAGATCCAAAGAGACTATTGCCTCAAGCTCTAGGTCCGTAATTACATCAAGCACCAGTTGCTTATCAGAACATCTAAATCCTAATCAAAGGTAATTAATTTCTCTGGAAGAGTTCTGCAGTTCTTGCTTCCATTTAAAGCTAAGGCTATGTGTATAAAGTTGAACTATAAGGTGTATAATTGGGCATTTTTGTTGGGGAGTCCGAAGGAGCCCAACATTCGGAATGGGCTAAACAAGGATCCACGTTAAAAATTATTGTGTCATTTGTGATGGTGATTTTAGTTGCTGTG
>PGTU02006152.1:0-10452 GCA_002896215.2 Cicer echinospermum
AATCATTAATAAGAATTTAAAATAGGTCACTCAAAATAAAACTATAAAGTACCGAAATTAATTCAAAAGATTAAATATTTTCAACCCTAAGAAAATTAATTTTCTTTGTTGTGTTTAACTTAACACAATTGGACATCTACTACTTCTAACTGAATTAGGATTAAGATTATATCTTTTATAATTGAATTATAATTAAAATTAATATATCTAATATTTAATTGAGAATTTTAGATTATTAACTAGTAATTTTGATTAATTTGAATTTAGATTAAATCAACATTAATATGAATTTGGGATTCTCTTATTGTTTATTGAAGTTTAAGCATTGCGACATGAGTTAAACACTTTGAATTGTGTTTTAATCAATTTGATTGTTTGTTTAAAATTTGTTGTTTAGTTTTGATTTATTAAAACCATTTATCCACTATTTTATCATATTAATTTGAATAAAAACATATATTTTAGATTGATGAAATATGATAGAATAAAGTGGAATGATAAAATATGATAGAGTAAAGTGGAGTACTATACTACTACTCTCTGCACATTTTAATGATTATTAATGTGGGTTTAATAAATGAAACCGGTAACCTAGAAAGGTTGCTATTAGAATTTATTACTAGTAACTACCTTGTCTTGAGCATGAGTCACAATCCATTGAAAGCTCAAGTGTTTGTGAGAATATACTTATAGTGTTAATAATGATCATATTCAAATAGAACATTTGTGAGTAATACCTTTTTTATTCATTAGAATCTCTTGCTTCAAAATTATAAAGAGAAAAATGTTCTCTCTTTTTATATTAAGAGAATAAACTAGAAGAGAAAAACAGAAATGAAGGGAAACTAACTACTTAGAGAAGCAGGGAAAATAAAGACTTTGTCAGAATACAAACTAAAGAAAACAAAGAAGAAGAGTTTGAGGAGGATGAGAATATATATAGAGATGAAACTGAGAACAAGTTGAGTCTGAACGTTTTATTCATCAATGGATGGGAGAAAGGGTTATCAACAAGATGTTTGATCTTCCCCAATTTAGCCATTGTTAGATTTGGAGAAGGATACAAAAGGAAAAGGAAGAGATGAATATTGTGACGGAGGAGTGTCTGCAAAACTTATACTTATGCGGGTTTATTTTTATACAAAATGTCTTGTTCATAATTAATTACAATCATCAAACTCGTTGCAGACACTCCTCCATCACAATATTCATCTCTTCCTTTTCCTTTTGTATCCTTCTCCAAATCTAACAATGGCGCCGGAGCTTCCTCCCCAGCTGCACCTCTGTCGCCGGTGTTGCTCTCTTCTTTCGTGCGCAGTAGATGAGCACGGCCATTAACATGGCCACTACCGCCGTAGAAGATGATAGGGACAAGCCATTTTGGCCTGTGATGGTTCAGATCAGGGTGTTGAAACGTGACATGGTGGAAGATGGGGTCGGCGGCGGTGGTGTTGGGCGAGGTAGTGGTGGGAGAGGCGGTGTTGGGCGAGACAGTGGTGTTGGGAAAGGACATTTTCGGAGGACTTTGAAAGAATGAGGAGGATGAGAATGAGGATGATGAGAATGAGCATGATATATGTATATATATAGGATGAGATCCATAGGTAGATGAGTTTGGATGTTTCATTAACTGATGAGTGAGAGAAGGGGTTATCAATTTTTCAAATCTCTAATGCAAATAAACAAAACAACAACAGTAATCGCACGCACGCACGACAACTAGAGAAATAATGTAAAAAATGTAATTTAAATATCCAAATCAAAATAAAATAAAATTAATAGATATAAGTGAAAATTGAATTAAATTTAAAGTAGTATAAATGTTTTATTGTCTTAATTAATTATTATTTTTCTGTAGTTGGTTCAAATGGCATAATGCAATTCATATTTCTAATATTGTCCTCTCAATTAATCGAACGATATATAATGTAATTTTTTAAAACGATTATGTATATAAAGTAAATATTATTAATTTTAATATTAGCACTTATTTGACTATGTACTTAGATATCTCAAACCAAGTTAACAAAATGATCAATTTACTTACATCATACAAAATCATGTGAACTATTTTACCTCTTTGGCAAATTTAAGTTGCACATCTTCATTTCAATTCATTTAAATAAAACTTGTCCAAAAAAATCAATTAACAAATTTACTTGTGTCCAAAATATAAGAGAACTACTACTTCATAATAATAATTGTAAACAAATCCAGCGAGACCACAAATTAAAGTCACAATGAAACAAGTTTGCCATTACAACATAAAAAAATAAAAACACACTAGCACACGATATATGAATTGCACAAAAAATACTAATATTCAAAATTTCAATTCCTCTTTTTTCTACGTTACCTCAGTTTTTTGATTTAATTGAATTTCATATCTTATTAATTCCACATGTGAAAAGCAGATCTTATAATTCCACCTACTTTTTTAATTTCATTTGTCTGACTTTTCTCATTTAATCTCGAAGGCAGATAAAAATAGAGAAACCTTGCAACTTAAATTGAATAAAAAAACTTGTTGCAATAAATATTTTTTTATTGAGATGTCTTTAAAATTGCTAAAAGAAAACATACTTAAGAAGGAGAGACTAATTAATGAGTTGTTTATTTAAAAATTAATTTTAAATAACTTAAATTGATAGTTTTAAATATATATATAAGAATTAGTATCTGTTAAAACTTTTGAGACTAAATTTTAATTTTCTTGATGTAATGAACTAATGTTACAATCTTTTTGACATGAAATGCACTAAGTGGCTCCTTAGGTTCTAATTTATAGATTTTTTCTACTTCATCGATTAATGACATAATGCCAAATGGAGAAACTTTCAATTAATATTTTCTTTATTTTTTTCCGGACAACATTAAATACAACGCAGATGTTGATCAGATATCACATGTCTTCAGACATCACCTTCATCTCTTGTCTCGTCTAAAGAACTTGTAAGATAATCTTCCATGTCAATTCAATCAGTTAGTAATTTCTAATCGGAAATTTTGCCTATCTTAAACTATTATTAATGAAATCATACAATAAATCATATAATATTATTATTATTATTAATGCTATGATCATAATAATCATCACCCCTTGGAATAACAACTCCTATTTAAAACAAAACTGAATTTTAAACTTAGTTTGAATTAATTAGTAAATTTTTTGATAATATATTCATTAATGATTAAGATAAAAAGTGGTTGAGAATATATTCGTTAATGATTAAAATATATTTCTCCTTACTTTTCATTAGTATCCAAATATTAATTAATAGGTACTTTTTATTTTTTTCCTCTTACTTTATTCCCTAATACAGACAAATTGTTATAACTGAAAGGAAGATATGTCTAAGAATGTTGATTGACAAAAGAAGAAGGTCAAAGTGTAGGAGAAGACGTGTCCATGAACTTCAAATAAAATAAAGGCATAGATGAAATTAATTATTATTATACTAGTGGTTAGGGATTTATGAAGTTATTATTATTATTATTATTATATTTAGAATCATTAGCTTAGCTGTGGGACAGAAGGAGCTTCACACATAAATATGATACAAAAGTTGTACTTGCCATTTGTGTATTAATTAATTTAACATTAAAAGAGCTGAAATTTTGACAGCAAATATTTTTGCAATGGTATTTTATCACGGGCCACAGAGCTGATTATAAACTTTAGAATTAAACCAACATGAAGTATGAGTGGTCTTGAATTAGAGTGATATCAACATTGAACAACATAAATTAAAAAAATATATATGGCAGATTCTAATTCTAATAAATATACAAAAACGAAGAGATCTATGACAACTTTATATAATTTAATGGGAATTTCTTTGGATCAATCTCACTATATTGAAAAGATCCTAAAGAAATATGATTACTTTGACTGTAAACCTTCTTACACACCATGTGATCCCAGTGTAACACTTTTCAAGAACTTTGGGGAAGGTGTTAGACAAACTGAATATGCGAGCATCATTGGCAGCCTCAGGTATGCCACTGATTGTACTAGACCCGACATTGCCTATGTCGTGGGATTGTTTTGCAGGTTTACTAGTAGACCTAGTATGGAGCATTGGCACGCTATCGATAGAGTCATGAGATACCTTAAAAGGACCATGAGTCTTGGATTACACTATCAAAGATTTCCTGTCGTCCTTGAAGGATACAGTGATGCTGATTGAAACACCCTATCAGATGACTTCAAGGCAACCAGTGGCTATGTTTTCAGCATAGCCGGTGGTGCTGTATCATGGAAATCGAAGAAACAGACAATATTGGCTCAGTCCACTATGGAGTCTGAAATGATAGCTCTAGCTAATGCTAGTGAAGAAGCAAGGTGGTTGAGATGCTTGCTAGCAGAAATCCCTTTATGGGATAAGCCGTTACCAGCTGTGTTGATCCACTGAGATAGTACCGCGACTATTGCAAAAATTGAGAATCGTTATTATAACGGTAAGAGACGACAAATACGTCGTAAGCACATCACAGTTAGAGAATTACTTTCGAATGGAGCTGTTATTGTGGATCATGTACGCACTGTTGAAAATTTAGTTGATCCTTTGACGAAAGGATTAGCTAGAGAGAAAGTCCAAAATACATCCAAAAGGATGGGACTAATGCCTATAGATAAATGAGTCACTTATGATGGTAACCCGGCCTAAAAGACTGGAGATCCCAAGAATTAGGTTCAATGGGTAATAACATGTCATAGTGATATGAGATGAACATGCTATGTTTAAAATGAGAAGCATGATTCCTGAAGCGAAAAAGGATGAGACAATAGAAACTCTTAATGAGATCTATACTCTATATGGAGTGGGGTACCTAGTGGCTACAGGAGTACTCTTGATAGACTCACCTACGTGAATGTGGAAGTGGGGGCCGCTTCCTATGGAATTTCGAGGCAGAATTCCTAGAGCGTTCACTAGACTGGGATACACGTGCAGGGCCCTAAATGCACGGGCTTTTGAGAATACACCTAATGAAAAGGTTGTGTGTGGGTTTGATGTCAGAGATAGAGTTCAAAACTACGAGTTACTCTTGTTGAATCTGAATCCTACTCGCTATGCAAAGGTTCAAGTCGAAAGACACCTTTGTTTATGCACAATCTTATAGAAGCGTTTGACGCTATTCAAGAATCTATTTTTAAATTCAAGTGGGGGATTGTTGGAAATGATGAAAAATAAATGACATTGATGATGGCTTTTAATGTGTGAATTGAAAAATGAGAAGTCCCACATTAGAGGGAACACACTCATTTATGACCTTTATAAGGAGTTAGTTTCACAATTGGGTTGGGCCCCAAGGGGCACCGCAATTTTGTGAAGGAGGGAGAACGCAAGCAAATGGACCACCTCACGCGCGCGCGCCGCTGCCTTCCCGCTCGTCCGGCCGGTTCGGTTCGGGTTGTGGTGTATTAAAGTCAATGTCAATGTTCAGATTCATTCAAACCCTAAACAGACTAATCTTGTGTCCTTTGCTTAGTCAGTCAATCGACTGGCATATAGAGGGAACTCCGATACAGTGAATCTGGCTGTTTTATCCGGGGGACTTCGTGGTTGATAGTCTGCCTTGCACAATTTTGGGCAGTGCCTCGAAACGTCTTAAAGAGAGCGACCTAGTCCGCGACTCAACCCAGTAATATTTTCGGTGGCATATATTGTTTTCAAAGGTTTTCGAATTTTAAAAACAACAGAAATTAATTTTCCATCTTGGAAACCTTTGTTACCTGATGCTTACATAACATGTTTCTATAAACAGGACTATTTTCCCTCCCGTTCCATGAATCAAACAGTGAGGTTTGTCAGGGATAAGCTTGATAAGGTAATGTGTACCTTATTTAAGAATATGATTTGGAGTCTATTATAGTGTTGAGCTTTGAAACAATATCTTCTTCTCATCCAGATTCAATCCAGTGGCGAGCATCTACAAGCTGATCAACATCAAAAAGCACGAGTTGATAATAGAGAGGAGGATTTAATGTGTAAAATTAAAAAGTTTTAGGTAATTGTGATGTTCTCTTGGTTGTGTTTAGAGGTTTGTGGAGAGAAGGGGAGGCTTATGGCTAGCCTTCCTCCTTGTTTTGGGAGTTTTATAGAAATTGGAAGACATTTGGGAAATATTTAAAAAAATCTTCAAAACACATCTTTATGTATTTTTGAGTTCCCAAATTGAGGTACTCAAAGAAAAAAATGGAAATGATTTATTTACCCTTTGCAAATTGAATACACTACTTATCATCAGAATGATAAGCCTACTTATCGGATTCCTCTCTCTCTCTCTCTCTCAAGCTCTATTCATTCCTTCTGGTTCAGATCGATCTCCTTTTTGGGATTTCGTTCGAATTAATGTTATAAGGTAAACCAACTCTCTTGCTCTCTTCTTGCACACACTGTCTCTTCACCAGCAAAGCTTTAATTGTTGCTTGATGATTGTGTGCTTGGATTTGAGAGTTTCATCTGAGTTTCATGCTTTTGTGCAGGGACGAAAGTGTAATATGAATTCATTGGAGTGTCCTGTGCTCTTGCATTTACTAGAGGTTACATATATTTACACTCGTTCTTCATTAGCTCTTAATGTAGTTCTGAATATTTTAATGTATCACATATAACCTTGCTTCTGGTTGAGTTTTGTTTTCCATTTTTTGGAAATTAGTTTGTCTTGTAATAGGGCAAAAACCTTGTTTGAGTTACATCAATTACTATTTAATAAATTCATTAGTATAGTTAATTGATATGAATATCAATATTTTACTTCAAAACATAATACTCCTTAAACATAATTGATCACTCTATTTATTCAATATTAAAATTTTGTCTTTTAATTGTAATATTAATAATCATTATTAAATATATGTTATTCATTTATTTAATATTTTTTATTAATCAGTATAATTAATATCTAATTTTAATAAATAAATAAACGTAAACATTATTATTTTCTCTATTTTTTAATATTTGTGAAGTACTGTTCATATAAAAGAAACTTAACTCTATTTTTTTAAAGAGACAAAAAGTAATTATATCACAAACTTGTAGGATATCTTTAACCCACTTTTCAATCTTCTAAAGTTGCCCTTCTATATATTAATTTTATAGTCTTCTTTTAACAGATAAGAGTATATTTGCCTCCATCCCATTAAATAGCTTCACATTCTACTGGTCAATATCTCTACTTTTGAAAGTTTTTATACAATATTATTTCCTGATCTCCTCCTATTTAGTAGTCACTGATATATGGAGATAAAATTTGACGGCTAAGATATTAAAAGAATTACTTGTAGTACGAACAGTTGAATTCTAATAGTTTATTACTATAAATTTCATGAAGAATTAATTTACATTGACTAAATAAATAAAAATTAATTAGAATAAAAGATAGAAATTCATTTGTGACGATAAAAAATATGTTAATTTGTAATATTGACTTTTAAAAACAAATTATATCAATTATATTTTCTACGGCATACAACAAAAATAAAAAGTGAGGTCTAAATAGTTTATATACACGATGATACACACCTCTTCAAATACAACAAATCAATATTATATTCATAAATTAATTATCAATAATATTAATTAAATGAAATAATGAAATAAAAATTAAATATTATTTAAAAATTAATCTTTATAATTTTTAAACAAATTCTTTTTAATTAATTGATAGTTATTTTAAAACTATATATCATTTGTAAAATCTTATCTTAAATCAATACTACTACTAGTACTATTGTGTAAGGTAGTGTATCATAAATTCTAATAGCAACCTTTCTAGATTACCAGTTTCATTTATTAAATCACATTAATAATCATTAAAATGTGCAAGAGAGTAGATAGTATCAGTACTCCACTTTACTCTATCATATTTTATCATTCCACTTTATTCTATCATATTTCATCAATCTAAAATATATGTTTTTATTCAAATTAATATGATAAAATAGTGGATAAATGTTTTAATAAAATCAAACTAAACAACAAAATTTTAAACAAACAATCAAATTGATTAAAACACACATTCAAAGTGTTTAACTCAGTCGCAATGCTTAAAACTTCAATAAACAATAAGAGAATCCCAAATCATATTAAATGTGTGATTTAATTCTAAATATTCAAATTAATCAAATTACTAGTTAATAATCTAAAATTCTCAATTAAATATTAGATATATTAATTTTAATTATAAATTCAATTATAAAAGATATAATCTTAATCCTAATTTCAGTTAGAAGTAGTTAGATGTCCAATTGTGTTAAGTTAAACACAACAAAGAAAATTAATTTCTTAGAGTTGAAAATATTTAATCTTTTGAATTAATTTCGGTACTTTATAGTTTTATTTTGAGTGACCTATTTTAAATTCTTATTAATGATTGGAAACATTTAATCTTTTGAAATAATTATTTTTTATATAAAAACAGAGTGAAATACTTTTTTTTTAATACAATAATAAAAAAATGTGATACGTTATTCTCAGTCCGTCTAGCATTGTTCCACGATTAACATAGAATGATTTGCAAATTAACCTTTAAAGAAAATAATATTTTAAATAAAAAATATAAAAATCTTGTATTTATAAAAATTTGCTTTTTTAAAAAACTAAAAGTTGTTGATAATTTTATATTGCATCACCTAAATTGATAATCCTAGATGAAATTATAGGTGGACAATGACAAAAAATTAATGTGACTAAGAGTGTTCATTAGAATTGTAAAATGGATTGCCGGCTCGTTCTACCTAAAAGGTTAAATTATATAAATTAGCCAAATTGATCCAACCTACTTTATTATTATTAGCCCTACTATTATTAAAATTTGCTCTCTATCAAATATGGATTATGTGAGCTAACTGTTCAATTCGATCAGCTTTTTTTCGATATCTTTTTACTATAATTAAAAATAATCTAAAAATAACGATCAATGTAAATGTGTAGTTCTTTCAACTCTTGAAGACGATATTGCCCTATCATTTTATTTTCTGCATTAGCCTGCAAATAAATAAATAATTTTATTATTAAACATTAACGTGTTATTAATTTTTAAATTTTAAGAAATTCTGTAAATTTAATTAGGTAACTTCTATATATAACATTTTAATGGACAATTTTCACACATCAAATTTTTTTGAAATTCTATAAATTTTAAAATTTGCAATTTTGTATTATCTATTACATAAATTTCCAATTTTCATCAACTATTGTTACGGAAGAATTTGCTTGAGTGTGACTTTTTTATAATTGCTAATTATTCACCTCGGCAAAGTTATACTAATTTTAATGAGTGACTTTTTTTTTAATTTGCTTTTATATATAACAAAATAGTATCTGATTATATTTTTAAATAATCAATTCTCCATAACTAGAGTCATGCTAACAAATACATGTTAAGAAACAAAAGTACAAATTTTTATATAAAAAAACTAAATTTTGATATGTTTAAAAGCTAAAATACACAATTTCAAATTCATTTCTATTGTTGGCACTTTTTAGCGCCCCCTTTAATCATATTAATAAATAATCTATCTTTTGTCAATATAAACAATTAAATTATTTGTAAAAAATACATCTTCAATTATTATTTTTTGAGTTGTTTCTGCCTCTTCATCAGTAAATTGATTTATATAGTTGCTGTAGAGATTAAAAATGTTAATAATATAAATAATATATCAATCAAGTGAATTATTTGTTTATCTTTATTTCTTTAATTTATTACCAATATAATTTATTTGAGGTAGTAAATAATAAACTATTATTAATTCTATCTAAAAAAAAATATTTTTTAAAGCCAAAGCTACTCATGCAATTGATAGCTTTCACCACTAATTTTACATGTTACCAATATTGTTTATTTGATAATATTAGAAGTCGGAGAAAAAAAACGTGTATTTTTGTAATAGATTATATAATAATAATAATAATAATATATTGTAAGGATGAATTTTTCTATCACTTATAACTTTTATATATATATATATATATATATATATAAAAAGGTGTTGATGTTGATAATATTAAAATACTAAATGTCTGATTTTTCAGGGTAATTAAAATTTTAAGATATATAAACAAGAATAACATTATATTATTTAGATATTTTTTACGCTAAAAAGTTATTAAAATGAAAAAGAATCTGAAATTTAAAAAATGTATTATAAAATATTATATATACTCTTCATTATATATTTGAAATGCAGGAAAATATGTCATGTGACGGGTTGACACATTGGATATTATTAGAATAAACAACAACACAATAAAAAGTAGATTTGAAGATCGAAGAAAAATATTAGAAATTAGTCAAAGGTAGATTTTGAATAAAGCATCCACAAAAAATATAGTTTACATAAAGAAGATCTTCATCTTTCAAAGGCGATGATCAAATCCAATATTGTTAGAATAAAATACAAAAAATGAATTAAAATGGAGAGACCTATGTGTTGTAGATTTT
>PGTU02006154.1:0-30322 GCA_002896215.2 Cicer echinospermum
AAATACAACTTTATTCCTTCTAAATGTGTGATTAGAAAATAGTAACCTAGTAGAGTCAAACCACTATGTCTTCCCACTGGATTTAATGTAATTATTTTGTGTCTTTCATGCAAATAGAACAAAACCGTTTACTGTATCCCCTATCATGACAACATCTATAGCAAAAAAATTATTAATGGTCCGCACCAAAGCATCTAGATCATAAAATTTTGTTTTCGAACAATATCGTACGTCAAGACACGACTCCACAACCTCTTCAAATCGTCAATCAAATGTTGTAAATGATATATTTGGAGATATCATTAGAAGGATCAGATATCATGACAACTAAGAGCGTGTAAGATTAAAACATACACATATTTGGAGAAAGATTGTATGGAGTGACAAAACATCCCAACAAGAATAAGGAGTCAACATCACTACAAGAAAATAGACATATACCCTACAGTAGCTTATAGTAACAAATAAAAATTGTAGGTATAGATAAGTTATACCTACAGGTAAACTAATTATTGTTGGTATAGGTGTCTTATACCTTTCGGTGACACAATTTTCCACTAATTTTATAGTTACACAATTAAATATGTGGCTATTAGACATTCAAAATTTTAATTAATATTTTTTAAAGCAGCAAAATCTTAATTATTTGTGAAAATAATTTTGCACATATTTTTACTCAATGTAAGCCAAAATAATTTCAATGGAGGCAAAATCCTAATTTTTTAATGCACCCAATTTCAATGGAGCCAAAATCTAATTTTTTGAATGGAGGCAAAAAAAAATTAATTGAGCCAAATCCAAATTTTTAAATGAGCCCAAATAAAATTTAATGGAGCAAAAAAAAAATTAATAGAGCCAAATGTAAATCATACAAATAAACCCTTTCTCCTCAAAACACCTAAACCTAAAACAAGTTAAATTGTTCTTCTCTTTCCCCAATCCAAGCCCCAATCTAAATCCCTAACTCTCAATCTACAACCCCAATTTGTTTCCTTCTCCTTTCTAATCAAAAAAGGTTATTTCGATGCCAAGTAGAATTTCTCGTCGATAATAAATTGAATTTAACTGCGGACAAATACTTTACGGTTAATTTAAGGCGTTTCGGGTGAACCGTAATTAAGAAATATCTAGATTTGAGATATTGATTAAGTTATATTTATTATATTTATATATGTTTGTTTGAGGAAAAAGATAAAGAAAACTAGAAGAAAGAAAGGAAAGAAAATAGTATATAAAGAAGGAAGGAAAAAGGAAGAAAGGAAAAGAAAGGAAAGAAAAAGAAAGAAGGAAAATTAGAATTTTCCATCTCCTTCCTCTGTTCGACCGCGAAGCTTTTTCCCTCCTTTCTCCCATTTTCAGTTTCGTCGCTTTCTTTTCTTCAAACTAGTAACCCAAGGTTGGGGGAGAGTTAGATCAAGGTTTTTACAACTCCATTCTTCCCCTTTGTTTCGAAAACGAAGAAAAACGGTTTTTGAGATCCAAACACAAACCTCTCCGTTTCTTCAAGATCCAAGCTTCGTTTCGCGAAGAGTCAGAAGGGAAGGTTGCTCACTACCACGCTACGGTGCTAGGGGACCTATTTGGAGGCGAAGTTGCGAGCGAGATTTTACCGGAATTACTCACGGTACCGGAAACGTCCGTTAAAGCTAACGTTGAGGTAAGGGCTCCTTCCAACTTTTAGTTTGCATTAGGACTTATCTGTGGTTGTGTGGGAAGGAATTTTGTTAGGGTTAAATGTATCGATTTGGGGAAAAACGAAACTAGTGCGTTATGGGTAAAACCTTAGAGTTAGGTTTTGTTTATATTGATGAATGTTTCGTGGTAAATGAATTTGAAGTCATTGTATATGATTATGAACAAATGAAATTGGTTGTATCTGGGTGTTATGTTGCTTTGATTTGTGTTCGTTGTTTTTGACATGCTCTTAATTGATATTGATGAGATTTGATGTGTGTATGGTTGGATTTGTGAATAAATGAATTGATATGTTTGATGTGAGAATTTGTTGAGTTTGTGTTGTGTGAAACTTGAAAACCATTAAGTTAAATGAGCATTAAGAATGGGGAATCTCTTAATGTCTCGTTTACTTAATGTGCGTTTGTTTGTGAAAAATCGTTAACTGGGCGTTAAGAATTAATCTCTAATGTCTCGGTTACTTAGATATTTTGTTTTGAAAACCGTTTAATAACTGACGTTAAGGAGGGGGAACCTCTTAATGTCTCGGTTACTTAATATTTTGTTTTAAAGAAAAAATCGTTTAAGTTAACTGGGCGTTAAGGAGGGGAATCTCTTAATGTCTCGGTTACTTAATATTTTGTTTGAAAACCGTTTAAGTTAACTGGACGTTAAGGAGGGGAACCTCTTAATGTCTCGGTTACTTAATATTTGTTTTAAAGAAAAAATCGTTAAGTTAACTGGGCGTTAAGAATGGGGAATCTCTTAATGTCTCGGTTACTTAATATTTTGTTTTGAAAACCGTTTAAGTTAACTGGACGTTAAGGAGAGGGAACCTCTTAATGTCTCGGTTACTTAATATTTTGTTTTAAAGAAAAATCGTTTAAGTTAACTGGGCGTTAAGAATGGGAATCTCTTAATGTCTCGGTTACTTAATATTTTGTTTTGAAAACCGTTTAAGTTAACTGGGCGTTAAAGAACCTCTTAATGGTTACTTAATATTTTGGAATAACTCTTAATGTCTCGGTTACTTATTATTTTGTTTGGAAAATTAAGTAACTAAGTTAACTGGGTTACGTAACTGGGCGTTGAGAATGGGGAATCTCTTAATGTCTCGGTTACTTAATGTTCGTTTTTGAAAATCGTTTCAGTAAATGAGTATTAAGAATGGGGAATCTCTTAATGACTTATTTACTGAATGTTTTGTCTTGAAAATCGTTAAGTTAAATGAGAATTAAGAATGGGGAATCTCTTAATGTCTCGTTTTTTTTTATATGTGTTTCGGTAAATCGTGCTGACCCGGGATAGGTGGCACCTTGGTAAACAGTAAAGGCCGTGATAGGCAGTACGTTTACGATTTACGTTTGGTAAGTCGTGCTGACCCGGGATGGGTGGCACCTCGGTAAACAGTACAGACCCGTGATAGGTAGTACGTTTACGACTTACGTTCCTGAGGGAATTGTGTTTGGTAAGTTGTGCTGACCCGGGATAGGTGGCACCTCGGTAAACAGTACGGACCCGTGATAGTAGTACGTTTACGACTTACGTTCCTGCGGGAATTGCGTTTGTCCGTGAGAGACTGCGCAGGGGTCTGTCCGTGAGAGACTACGCCCTGGTTTAAGTTAGACGAGAATTAAGAATGGGAATCTCTTAATGTCTCGTTTACTCGTGTATGTTTTGGTAAGTTGTGCTGACCCGGGATAGGTGCACCTCGGTAAACGGTACGGACCCGTGATAGGTAGTACGTTACGACTTACGTTCCTGAGGGAATTGTGTTTGTCCGCAAGAGACTACACCCTGTTGATTTGTGAACTGTTGGTTCATTTTTGTTGTGTAGTAATGTGTTATAAATGCTAAGTGTTATGTTTGGAATTTGGTGATAACATGTTTGATTGCAATACCATTTCGAAATCCATGATGTTGTATTAATTGTGTTGAAAATGCTAAGTGTTATGTGTTGATTGTTGTGTGTAAGTATGATGGTTATCGAGATCCCAATTGTCGTGGTAATCGCGTAGGAATTGCTAAGTGTTAGGTTGTGAACGTGATTAGGAATGACTTGAGTAAATGCATGAATTTTTGGAAAAACGATCAGGGAAATCGATTTCCCAATCGATTGGATGAGTTGCAGGAAGTTCACCATTTTGACCTAATCGATTTGCCAATCGATTGTATAAATATATCTTTCAAAATCTTTTAAGAAATCGATTTGGAAATCGATTGGCAGAGAGGCAGGAACTCAGCAAAACTGCCGAAATCGATTTGGAAATCGATTTGGCAACCCAGGGACTCATCAGAACTGACAAAATCGACTTAGAAATCGATTTGGTCATGCAGAAACTCAGCAGAACTGACCAAATCGATTTGGCAATCGATTTCCTCAGCAAAAGTACTTATTTTGAGTTAGATAATCGATTTCTCAATTGATTTATCAATGCTGGTCAGTTATGTATTACTTAATGGTTTGAGAACTTCATTTGAGTTCATTGTTAATTGACAAGCATTATATGAACTTTAGCATATGGAAAATCCTTTAAGGTGCATGCTTAGTTGAAAGGTTATTTTGTGCATTTAAAACTTAAATGTTATGTGTTATCTGTTATTTTCGGTTGGTGACCTTTACAATTATTGTGGAAATCTGGGCTTCGCCCTCAGATGAGAGTCAGGACGATCCTACCGATTCGTACCCTACGGACGGGAATGGAGATGGGAACGCTTGACTGCAGCTACGTTAGGAGGATCTCACGGGCGCGTGGAGATTACCAGGGTGTTTAGTTGTGTTGAAATATGATCAGATTAGGTTGACATAGAGGGATCAGATGTCTTTCTTTGTATTGTATTTATTTTAAAATGGAAGACTGTACCTATACTAATATTGTCAGCTTGACATGTTATTTTCAATGGGTTACATGTACCTTTTGTTGTTGTGTAAATGGTTTGGATTTATAATGAGAGTGACTTTTCCGCTGCTTGTAAATCATAATGACTCAATTATTTATCCAAAGACATTTTCTTGTTTATTTCTCTGTTTCAGTTTAATTTCTTTTTAAAAAAAAAAATATACCCTCGCTTTGAAAAACGGGGTGTTACATTGTGGTATCAGAGCTTTGGTTTGGTTTTCTTTGGGGGCTGTGGAACCTTGGTTCTAGATTGTAGGTTACGAGTTGTTGTCTGATCATGTGTCGGTTTAGGTGGTTTAAGTTGTCAAGTTCATAATTTTATTATGTGCTGATATGGTCGGGAGTTATTCTTAGAATTATTGAAGTAGTGTTAAGACTCTACTTGATGATGGTTTTATAGGGAAACCATGCTGCCAAGGAGGAATGACGTCCCGAGAACCAATGCCAGTAGGAATGATCGAATGGCGGAGGCTATGAATAACATGGCTGCTTCTGTTGCTGCACAGACTGCTGCCAAGACTCAACGCGATCTCGAAAAGAGGGGAAGAGAGATCCGTGCTGCGGAGTCAAGAGGATTAAAAGACTTTCGTCGTTACAATCCTCCCAAGTTTGAGGGGACTGAGAATTCAGAGAAAGCAAGTCAATGGATCCAAGAAATGGAGAAGATCTTCGAAATGATTAACTGTCAGGCGGGAGTGAGGGTCAACTATGCCACTTATATGCTACTAGGAGACGCTGAGTACTGGTGGAGGAGTACAAGGTCGTTGATGAGATCAGCTCACGAGGAGGTGAACTGGGAATCTTTCAAAGGGAAGTTTTTCGACAAATACTTCCCGATGAGTACCAGGACTAGACTGGGTGATGATTTCCTGAAACTACATCAGGGGAACATGACCGTGGGCGAATATGCTGCTAAGTTTGAATCACTATCAAGGCATTTCAGATTTTTCCGTGAAGAGGTGGACGAGCCATTCTTGTGTCATCGTTTCCAAGACGGACTAAAGTATGAGATTCAAGAGTTTGTCTTACCCTTGGGAATTCAACGTTTCCAGGTTCTTGTGGAAAAATGTAGAGAAGTTGAGGAGATGAAGAATAAGAGAGCTAGCCGAGGAGGGAATTTTAACTCAGGAGGACCTAGTCGGGCGAAGTATCAGAACAAGGGAAAACAGGTTGCTAAATTTATAATCGACCACATGATAACAATGGGGGACGGGATAACCCAGGGAACCAAGACCTTGAGAAGCAAGTGGGACAAGGCATACGATGTTTCCGATGTGGAGAAGAAGGACATTATGCTTATGCTTGTACCTTTGACAGTACTACTTGCTACAATTGCCATAAACCAGGGCACTTTGCAAGGAATTGCGAGGCTCCGAAGGCGGAACCAATGGTGGATGTAGCTAGGATTACTCTTCCTACTGCTAGAGGACAGGTGTATTGCGTCGGCGCGCTGATTTATCTAGCGATCTGATTCAATATGACTGTGCGATTACAGGTAACCTCTTAACTACACTTTCTGATTCGGGGGCAACCCATTCCTTCATTGCTATGGATTATGTAAATTGTTTGAAGTTGTCCGTGTCTACTTTACTGCTAAGACTTTGACAGTAAATTATGCATGTTTACTTGTCAAATAACCATTCAGAATAGGGACTTCTCGATTAATTTGAGTGTTTACCTCTACAGTAACCCAAGATCATTCTTGATAGGAATGGGAAGCCCTATCATTGGTTAATGATACATTGTACTCAATGTGTCGGCGCGTCATACCTAGTGTTTAGGTTTGGTACTAGGTGGATGTTCCGTACAAGGTGAACATCAGCGACCTGCTGGGTGTTGCGACCTTTAGAGATTACATGGAGTACTATCGAGTATTGTATCAGACCGTGATCCGAAGTTCACATCACATTTTTGGGAGCATTGCACGAAGCCTTCGGAACGAGGCTATGATTGAGTTCACCTACAACAAATAGTTTCCACGCAAGTATTGGAATGGCTCCAGAGGAGACTTTTGTGGGCGCAAGTGTCAAACGCCCTTGTGTGGGTATAAGGACGGTGAAAATATGATCGTCGGACCAGAGATGGTGCAACAGACTACAGCTAAGGTAAGGAAATCAAGGAGAAAATGAAGACTTCACAAGGTCGTCAGAAGAGTTACGCGGACAAGCGTCGCAGACTGTTTAGAATTCGAATAGGGTGACCATGTATTTCCGAGAGTCACACCTACTACGGGAGTTGGTAGGGCGTCAAGATCGAAGAAGTTGACTCCGAAATTCATTGGACCATGTCAGATTTCTGCACGAATTGGGCCTGTTGCTTATCGGATTGCATTGCCTCCGATACTGTCCAACATTCATGACGTGTTTCCTATATCACAGTTGAGGAAATATCTTGCAGATCCATCGCATGTGATCGAACCAGACACAATCCAACGAAGGATAACTTGACATTCGAAGTACCACCTGTGAGGATTGAGGACAGGAAGATTTAGCGATTGAGGACCAAAGATGTTCGTTGGTCAAGGTGATTTGGAACCCAATTACTGGAGAGGCGACTTGAGAATTGGAGAGCAAGATGAGAGAACAACACCCAGAGCTAATTATCGACGCATAGTTTCGAGGACGAAACTAATTTAGGGGGGAGTAATGTAAGACCCGTAATTTTAAAGTACCTTTTATGTATTTTTGGTATATTTGGATTTTGGCTCGGAGGCTTTTAAGCCAAAGTTAATAATATTTTGGAGTTTTCTAATCAAAAAGATATTTCGATGCCAATTAGAATTTCTCGTCGATAAATAAATTGAATTTAACTGCGGAAAATACTTTACGGTTAATTTAAGGCGTTTCGGTGAAACGGTAATTTAATAAATATCTAGATTTTGAGATATTTGTTAAGTTATATTTATTATATTTATATATGTTTGTTTGGAGGGAAAAAGAAAGGAAAACTAGAAGGAAGGAAAAGGAAAAGAAAATAGTATATAAAGGAAGGAAGGAAAAAGGAAGAAAGGAAAAGAAAGGAAAGAAAAAGAAAGGAAGGAAAATTAGAATTTTCCATCTCCTTCCTCTGTTCGACCGCGAAGCTTTTCCCTCCTTTCTCCCATTTTCAGTTTCGTCGCTTTCTTTTCTTCAAAACTAGTAACCCAAGGTGGGGGAGAGTTAGATCAAGGTTTTTGCAACTCCATTCTTCCCCTTTGTTTCGAAAACGAAGAAAAACGGTTTTTGAGATCCAAACACAAACCTCTCCGTTTCTTCAAGATCCAAGCTTCGTTTCGCGAAGAGTCAGAAGGGAAGGTTGCTCACTACCACGCTACGGTGCTAGGGACCTATTTGGAGGCGAAGTTGCGAGCGGAGATTTTACCGGAATTACTCACGGTACCGGAAACGTCCGTTAAAGCTAACGTTGAGGTAAGGGCTCCTTCCAAACTTTTAGTTTGCATTAGGGACTTATCTGTGGTTGTGTGGGAAGGAATTTTGTTAGGGTTAAATGTATCGATTTGGGGAAAAACGAAACTAGTGCGTTATGGTAAAACCTTAGAGTTAGGTTTTGTTTATATTGATGAATGTTTCGTGGTAAATGAATTTGAAGTCATTGTATATGATTATGAACAAATGAAATTGGTTGTATCTGGGTGTTATGTTCTTTGATTTGTGTTCGTTGTTTTTGACATGCTCTTAATTGATATTGATGAGATTTGATGTGTGTATGGTTGGATTTGTGAATAAATGAATTGATATGTTTTGATGTGAGAATTTGTTGAGTTTGTGTTGTGTGAAACTTGAAAACCATAAGTTAAATGAGCATTAAGAATGGGGAATCTCTTAATGTCTCGTTTACTTAATGTGCGTTTGTTTGTGAAAAATCGTTTAAGTTAACTGGGCGTTAAGAATGGGGAATCTCTTAATGTCTCGGTTACTTATATATTTGTTTTGAAAAAACCGTTTAAGTTAACTGGACGTTAAGGAGGGGGAACCTCTTAATGTCTCGGTTACTTAATATTTTGTTTTAAAGAAAAATCGTTTAAGTTAACTGGGCGTTAAGAATGGGGAATCTCTTAATGTCTCGGTTACTTAATATTTTGTTTTGAAAACCGTTTAAGTTAACTGGACGTTAAGGAGGGGGAACCTCTTAATGTCTCGGTTACTTAATATTTTGTTTTAAAGAAAAATCGTTTAAGTTAACTGGGCGTTAAGAATGGGGAATCTCTTAATGTCTCGGTTACTTAATATTTTGTTTTGAAAACCGTTTAAGTTAACTGAGGGGAACCTCGTTTAAGAATGTTTTAAAGGAAATCTTAATGTCTCGGTACTTATTATTTTGTTTGGAAAATTGTTTAAGATAACTGGGCGTTGAGAATGGGGAATCTCTAAGATAATGTCTCGGTTACTTAATGTTCGTTACTTAATGTTTTTTGAAAATCGTTTCAGTAAATGAGTATTAAGAATGGGGAATCTCTTAATGACTTATTTACTGAATGTTTTGTCTTTGAAAATCGTTAAGTTAAATGAGAATTAAGAATGGGGAATCTCTTAATGTCTCGTTTTTTTTTATGTGTGTTTTCGGTAAATCGTGCTGACCCGGGATAGGTGGCACCTTGGTAAACAGTAAAGGCCGTGATAGGCAGTACGTTTACGATTTACGTTTGGTAAGTCGTGCTGACCCGGGATGGGTGGCACCTCGGTAAACAGTACAGACCCGTGATAGGTAGTACGTTTACGACTTACGTTCCTGAGGGAATTGTGTTTGGTAAGTTGTGCTGACCGGGATAGGTGGCACCTCGGTAAACAGTACGGACCCGTGATAGGTAGTACGTTTACGACTTACGTTCCTGCGGGAATTGCGTTTGTCCGTGAGAGACTGCGCAGGGGTCTGTCCGTGAGAGACTACGCCCTGGTTTAAGTTAGACGAGAATTAAGAATGGGGAATCTCTTAATGTCTCGTTTACTCGTGTATGTTTTGGTAAGTTGTGCTGACCCGGATAGGTGGCACCTCGGTAAACGGTACGGACCCGTGATAGGTAGTACGTTTACGACTTACGTTCCTGAGGAATTGTGTTTGTCCGCAAGAGACTACACCCTGTTGATTTGTGAACTGTTGGTTCATTTTGTTGTGTAGTAATGTGTTATAAATGCTAAGTGTTATGTTTTGGAATTTGGTGATAACATGTTTGATTGCAATACCATTTCGAAATCCATGATGTTGTATTAATTGTGTTGAAAATGCTAATTGTTATGTGTTGATTGTTGTGTGTAAGTATGATGGTTATCGAGATCCCAATTGTCGTGGTAATCGCGTAGGAATTGCTAAGTGTTAGGTTGTGAACGTGATTAGGAATGACTTGAGTAAATGCATGAATTTTTGGAAAAACGATCAGGGAAATCGATTTCCCAATCGATTGGATGAGTTGCAGGAAGTTCACCATTTTGACCTAATCGATTTGCCAATCGATTGTATAAATATATCTTTCAAAATCTTTTAAGAAATCGATTTGGAAATCGATTGGCAGAGAGGCAGGAACTCAGCAAAACTGCCGAAATCGATTTGGAAATCGATTTGGCAACCCAGGGACTCATCAGAACTGACAAAATCGACTTAGAAATCGATTTGGTCATGCAGAAACTCAGCAGAACTGACCAAATCGATTTGGCAATCGATTTCCTCAGCAAAAGTACTTATTTTGAGTTAGATAATCGATTTCTCAATTGATTTATCAATGCTTTGGTCAGTTATGTATTACTTAATGGTTTGAGAACTTCATTTTGAGTTCATTGTTAATTGACAAGCATTATATGAACTTTTAGCATATGGAAAATCCTTTTAAGGTGCATGCTAGTTGAAAGGTTATTTTGTGCATTTAAAACTTAAATGTTATGTGTTATCTGTTATTTTCGGTTGGTGACCTTTACAATTATTGTGGAAATCTGGGCTTCGCCCTCAGATGAGAGTCAGGACGATCCTACCGATTCGTACCCTATGGACGGGAATGGAGATGGGAACGCTTGACTGCAGCTACGTTAGGAGGATCTCACGGGGCGCGTGGAGATTACCCAGGGTGTTTAGTTGTGTTGAAATATGATCAGATTAGGTTGACATAGAGGGATCAGATGTCTTTCTTTTGTATTGTATTTATTTTTAAAATGGAAGACTGTACCTATACTAATATTGTCAGCTTGACATGTTATTTTCAATGGGTTACATGTACCTTTTTGTTGTTGTGTAAATGGTTTGGATTTATAATTGGAGTGACTTTTCCGCTGCTTGTAAATCATAATGACTCAATTATTTATCCAAAGACATTTTCTTGTCTATTTCTCTGTTTCAGTTTAATTTCTTTTAAAAAAAAAATATACCCTCGCTTTGAAAAACGGGGTGTTACAATTTTGGTTATGAGAGTTTAAGTAAACTTTTTAGGGTTATGATAATGATGATGGAAGTCAAGTAAGAGAGAGAGTATTTGGGATTTGTCATTTAGTGTTTTTATTTATTTTAGGGACCAATGTGAGTGAAGATGAAAGGACACTGGGATTATGTTTTCTACATTTTTTTCTTTTCTTTTTGAGATGGTTGGAGAAATAAGTGTTAAGAAAAATGGGTGAGGAATGAGTGTGTGTGTGGGATAATTTTTTGTTTTTAGTCCCTCGTTCTAAGTAATATTACTTATACCTCACTTTCCCTTCTACAAACAAATAAAATATAAATTGCATAGTTTAATATAAAAATAATACCAAGTAATTCACTTCAAAGTAAAATGCAACAACATAACAACCAAATCACTACGCGAAAAAACGCATATTACAGCGCTTTTTTTAAGCCATTTACAGCGCTTTTTCAAAAAAATAAGCGCTGTGGAAACGAGCGCTGTAAATGATACAACAGCGCTTTTAAAAAAAGCGCTATAAAACATGTAAATACAACGCGCGCTTGTTATGCACATTTTACAGCGCTTCTTCACAAAAAGCGCTGTAATATGCACCCCATTATATGAGTTATGGGTGTGCATTTTACAGCGCTTTCTCAAAAAGCGCTCTAAAATGCACACCCATAACTCATATATGGGTGGGCATATTACAACGCTTCTTTGAGAAAGCGCTGTAAAATGCCCACCCATAATTTCATATTATGGGTCTGCATTTTACAGCGCTTTTCTTGTACATTTTACAGCGCTTTCTCACGAAAGCGCTGTAAAGGTGCACCATTAAAGCGCTTTAGAACAACATTTTACAGCGCTTTTTAAAAAAAGCGCTGTAAAATGTGTGTGTGTGTGTTTTTTTTTTTTAAACGCTGTAAATTAATTATTTGAAATGAAAAGCGCTTTTTTAGCTTTTATGGCATTTTTTTTAAAAAGCGCTGTCTTTTATCTTTGTATCCAAAATTATTTTGATCCAAAATCACTTCACAATCAGTAGAACTGAACATATTATAAACAATCAGTAGAACAGAACATATTATAGACAATCAGTTCACACAATCAGTAGAACAGAAATCAGAACTCTGTAACTTTATTAACATATATGTAACTCTGTAATTTACAACCTAAGTAACTACATTCAGATACATATATGCAACCTAATTTACAACCTAATTACCTACATTCAGATATGTATATATATATAACCTAATTTACAACCTAAACTACATTCAGATCCATTATATAATAACTAACAGATCCATTATATGCATATAATAACTATGATCATTTTACAGCAATAATAACTATAATACATTATATGCATACATTATATGCATATATTGTGTCCTATGATCATTTACATATAATAACTAACAGAATATACATTATATGCACTAGCTACCATATAATATTCAGATCCCTTGCCCAGCAGCAAGCTATTTCCCAGAAAATCAAATAATTTTTCATGTCAAGCACGTACTGACACCATTCTTCCTTTAATTCCATCAGATCTTCCTCAGAATATGATGGACTGGAATTGGCAAAGTACTGCAATATAAAAATTGAACATATTATATTAAGTTAGTATCAAATATATAGATAATTTATATATGAAAATCATATAATGCAAATACCGTACCGTTTCTGGATAATAGTTTTATTCTTCTCAACAATCTCCTTCATGAATCTCAATATGTAGTACCACAGTCGATGTTATTTGTTTGACGAGGGCACTTTATTGAGATCCATGTAATGTTATTAACTTCTGCTTCGACACTTTAGCACCTCTTTGAGTTCGATAAACTTTTAAGGCACTATCGAATGAATAAATGTGATTATTAGAGCATGAATATTTATATATATATATATATATAAATATATATATATATGTAAGAAATAAATGAATATTACTTACGTGTCGAGCATAGTCTTTATTTCGGGGTGATTGGTGTAATTGCCATGCACGGGATCCAAATAGTATATCACTTCAGAGACCGCATTGATTGCAAATAGCACCCAATGTGCCCTACAACAACAAAAAATTGTTAAGCAATTTTGTTTATAGACAACTAATAAATTAAATTCTCATCAATTAAAAAAGATAAAATTACGTACCCTGAATTATATGGTGCCAAGAACAAATTATCACTTTCTTTATTTCCTAAAAAACATATCTACAATGTAGTTTTTTACATTCTCTGGATCGAGTTTCCACATCGACATCTTATGTGGAGACAAGAATAAGTATTTATTTGACAGTTTCCTCGTGCACACGACCTTCTCGTACAAAAAACCTTCAATGAAAATTTTAAACTAGATTAATTACCAATACATTTAATTAATTACAAATAAATGCAATTAAAAGTATTTTTTACCTTATGTACAAGCTGATTACAGTAGCACTCAGCTCCTTATGTTCGAGAAGTTCGTACATGTGCTCCTTTTTGAGGTATTCAATATACTCATCTCCAAAGATGTCTTTATTCATTTGTACGATGGGGCGAATCGTTGCTGCTGCCCATGTCCTTTTTATTTGGATGTCAAGACACGCCCCGTATTTACCAAGGCGTGGCTGACTTTTATTAGGAGCAGCAGCAGCAGCGACCGATTTTCCCCGATCCAGATTTTTTGTTGCTGCAAGTTTGGCAGCTTTATTACCCTCCAGCCTTTGTAGTTTGGCAGCCCTATTAACCTCCAATTTTTGAGGTTTGCTGCCTTTTTTTGGCTGTAGGGGTGGTTTATTTATTTGGACTACAAAAAATGAGGTAAATGTTAGTTTATTGAATCTGAAAAAATGAAAAACCTTAGGCAATAAATGTGACAAACCTTTCGGGAGATGTAACTGATTTGTCCTTGGGAATCTTTTTTTGGAGGGCAACAAGGTGTGTGGGCCATGCCACGTAACTGCCAATAGCGTCGCTTAAGAACTTCATATCTCCATCGTTGTCTGGTATGGGCAACGGTGCAGTTGGTTCGAAAAGCAACCGTAGGCGATACTTTGACATGGCCCGCGGGGATCGAATATTGTGCAATACTTCTCCCGAAGTATTGTACAATATTCCTTTTCCCACCTTCCGTTGAGTCGGCGAGGACAAGTATAGGACACATGTAGTGACACCCTACATCAATAGTTAAAACATAAGTACAGTTAATATATAAGTTTGTTTAATACATAAGTAATTACATAAGCAAGTAAGTAGTAAGTAATTAATTACCTCGGGAATACTCTTCAAACCGACGTTGCAACTCCCGGTTTCACTCTCCATTTGTATTTCAGGTTGGAGCTGAACCGGAAGTTGCTTGTCTTTATTCGTATTCACCAAGAGTGCCACTTGCTCCGATAAGATTATGAGCTTCTCTAATACTTCCTCGTTGGAAGGTTTTTGGCGCTTCTCTTGAGGAAAAAAGCTTTTGGGAGTTACGCCAAATCCTTTCCCCCTCACTCGACCGGAATATTCAGGGACATTAAACACTTTCTCAAGAATGTCCCTGCACGTATCCTTGTTGCCCTCTTGAGTTTCAGAACTTTGTTCAATAATTTCCTAAAATACATGTAACATTAAAAAGATAAGTTCAATAGCATTTTTAAAATACAATATTAAAAAATATTAAAGTGATAATATACTTACACAAAGTTCTACAACTTTCTTGACATTTTCATTATCAACCACTCCTTCTTTATTAACACGCGCTTCCTTCCACAATATATGACGACCCAAGGGTTGATCGGCTTGGGTGTCTTTTCTCTATTCGTTAAAATCATAAACAAAATAATACAAATTAGTTACACACTATAGTTTATAATACAAATTAATTCATTATATAAAAGTGATGTTTAATTACTTACAAATTTGTTGTTCAAGGCGTGCATATCCCATACGTGATTTCTTGTATGGGTGTTTTGGGTTGCTTGCCCGTTCGCGATTTGCCTTACTAATATTCTATATAAAAAAAATAGCAATTGTGTAAAAAGTTAAAATACGCTACGAATATGAATAATAAAACACAAATGCTAATAAATTAATCACTTACGACAAACGCCGGGTCAGAACGTTTGGAAACAAATGCACTCCATTCATCCTTTGATATATAATGTTGATATATCTTTGGAGGTTCAGCATTTGTGTTTCCTTCTCTATCTTTTAGATAGAAATTTGAGAGATGGGATCTAAATCCACGATGGATTTTCCCAGCAACTCTCAAAACATATGACTTTCGTTCCTCATCAAGAAACAAAAGTGGTCTGCAATGAAAACATTATAAGTAATGTATTTTACAGAAAAAAAAATTATAAATGACAAAAGAGTAGATCAAAATATTTACTTGAATGTCATTCCAGATGATATCTTTGGCATCCTTCAACGCCTTATCTCTCCAGTTGTCTATTGTTATTGGGACATTTTGACGAACAACAGCCCCAATATAGCTTACCAACATGGAGCTGTTGGGTCAACTGGCTGACCACTCTCGTTCCAGCCAACCTAATAAACTCATATAGTAAGTACATGCCCCTAAACCCTAAAAAAAAGATAAAAAACAGACAGCAAACAGAGTATAGTATACCTCAAATTTAATGCCATTACTCCGTGCTTTAATCACCTTTTGCATGATAGTTGCACCACGTTTGACTTCTTTTTCGTAAGTCTTAGAGGTGCCAACTTCTTCATTTTGAACTTCTATATCTTTGTTTGTATCCATTTAACTACATCAAGTTCAACACGCAGTTTAGTATAACATCAACAAGCTCAACATGGATCATGCATTATTATAAACAAAAAAGCTCAACATGCATAAGTATAACTTAAAAAAGCTCAACATGCATTTTAATGATTACAAAAAATTTATAACATCAATACCTGAATAATGGTTCGAAGAAAGATGAAATGTAAAGAAAAGAGGGAACGCAGAAAGTTCACAGAAATATGGTTCAAAGAAATAGGATATTGAAGAAATACGTAATGAGGGTTACGTATTTCAATGAAAATATATTGTGTGAAATGGGAGAGATGATCTTGGATGGAAATAAGGTTCGAAATGAAGGAGATGATCGTGGAAATAAGGTTCGTAATGGAAGGGATGATAGGGTTTGCAAAAGAAGAGAAGAACAATGAAGGTTAAGATGATAGTGAAGTTTACGTAATGAAGAGGAAACTGAAGAGGTAACTGTTATATATACGTAACCCTTTTACAGCGCTTTTTATAAGCCTTTTACAGCGCTTATTTTGAAAAGCGCTCTAAAAGGCTTCTTTAGTTAAATTTTTAAAAGGCTCTTTTACAGCGCTTTTCCCAAATAAGCGCTGTAAAAGACCTCCGTGTGTTATTATGTTATTTGAATGCCTTTTACAGCGCTTATTTTGTAAAGCGCTCTAAAAGGCTTCTTTATTACTGCAAGACTTGACAATACAATTTAATATAGTTAAATTTTTAAAAGGCTCTTTTACAGCGCTTTTCCCAAATTATAAGCCTTTTACAGCGCTTATTTTGTAAAGCTCTCTAAAAGGCTTCTTTATTACTGCAAGACTTGACAATACAATTTAATATAGTTAAATTTTTAAAAGGCTCTTTTACAACGCTTTTTTCAAATAAGCGTTGTAAAAGACCTCTGTGTGTTATTATGTTATTTGAATGCCTTTTACAGCGCTTTTACACATAAGCGCTCTAAAATGTCTCTTTATGTTAATTTTAAGAGGCTCTTTTACAGCGCTTTTCCCAAATAAGCGCTGTAAAAGACCTCCGTGTGTTATTATGTTATATGAATGTTTTTTAAAGCCTTTTACAGCGCTTTTCCACATAAGCGCTCTAAGATGTCTCTTTATGTTAATTTTAAAAGGCTCTTTTACAGCGCTTTTTCCAAATAAGCGCTGTAAAAGGCCTTATTGTTTTTGTGTTTTGTTATGTTATGTTATTTTTTAAACAAGCTCAACATGCATGCAAAACCCACATAGTAGTAACTGGTCACCACAAAAATCCCTTCCTCTTCACCAAACTCTTCTCCTTTTATGCATCTTCTTCACAAACATCAAAGCTTACTCTTTCACAATTCAATCTCCACCTCAACACCCTTTTTATCTCTTTACATTCTCTTTCCTTCTTAAATCGAAACTTAATTGGTATTCAGGATCATTGCCATGTTGCGAAAAATGGGTTTGTGTCTGGTGTTTTTGGGATTCCCATGATGCGTACAAGGTGTTTGAAGAAATGGGTTTGTGTCTGATGTTTTTTGGAATCCCATGATGCGTACAAGTTGTTTGAAGAAATGGGTTTGTGTCTGATGTTTTTTGGATTCCCATGATGCGTACAAGGTGTTTGAAGAAATTAGGTGTCTGATGAATATTATTTTTAAAGCCATTTTACAGCGCTTTGGCAAACAAGCGCTGTAAAATGTCTTTTTTACTCACTTTCAAAAGAGTCGTTTACAGCGCTTTGTGTGAAAAGCACTGTAAAAGGTATAAAACACTCATTATTTTATTTTTAAAAGGATCTTTTACAGTGCTTTTTAAGATAAAGCGCTGTAAAATGTCTCTTTATTTTATGTTTGTGTTTGGTTTATTTGGGTTGGGATGACATTAAAAACATTTTTATCATTGTTTATTGGATTAAAAATATTGTTATCATTGTCTTTATCACAATACTTTAGGAGATGATGAATTATTAGAAATGAGAACTTCTGAAGAATCTATATATATATGCACTGAGCAAAAGAGAATCTCTCTATTCAGTTCAGTTCATGTAACACCCCGTTTTTCAAAGCGAGGGTATATTTTTTTTTTTCTAAAAGTAATTAAAAACGAACAAAGAAATAAAATAGGAAATGCTTTTGGATAAATAATTGAGTCATTATAATTTACAAGCAGCGGAAAAGTTTTTCTCCAATTACACATCCAAAACATTTCTACATAAACATCAAATGGTACATGGAACCCATTCAAAGATGATATAAAACTGATAATATTTGTATAAGTACAGTTTTCCAGAACTAAAATACTCCAAACCAAAAAGAAGGACCCCTAGTCCCTATACATCATCCTAATCTGATCATCCTACCAAAAACTATACACCCCGAGTAATCTCCACGCGCCCGTGAGATCCTCCTAACACAACCGCAGTCAAGCATTCCCATCTCCATCCCTGTTCGTAGGGTACGAACCAGTAGGGCCGTCCTGACTCTCATCTGAGGGCAAAGCCCAGATTTCCACAATAGTGTAAAGGGTCACCAACCAGAAAATAACAGTTAACACATAGCAGTTAAGTTTTTGAATGCTCAAAACAACTTTTTAACTAAGCATGCATCTTAACAGGATTTTCAATGTGCGAAAAGTTCATACATTACATTGCCAATGAAAATGAAGGTAAAATGCAGTTCTCGATCTCCTAATTAACACATGATAAAACAAAACATGGATAGATTCATGAGCAATTAATCATACAACTAAAAATGAGGATTTTCACTGAGCCAATCGATTGGGCAATCGATTGGGGTGAAGATTTTTAATGGAAACAGAGGCCTGGGCTGAATTCAATCGATTGGTAAATCGATTGATTGGTTCCTGAGCCCCTGGTCTCGAGCCAATCGATTTCCTAATCGATTTGGTGAGGGATTCTTAAATGAAACGGGATCCTGGGCTGAATTCAATCGATTGGTAAATCGATTGATTGGTTCCTGAGCCCCTGACTTAAGGCCTAATCGATTGGGCAATCGATTTCGAAAGGGATTTTTAAAAGGCTGATTTACAAAATCGATTGGCTAATCGATTTTGTTCATTTGGCCAAGCCCCTGTCTTTCATCCAATCGATTGGGAAATCGATTTCCCTGATCAGTTTTCCAAAAATTCATGAATTAACCTAAGTCATTCCTAATCAAGTCCACAACCTAACACTTAGCAATTCCTACGCGATTACTACGACACACGAAGGTTCGATAACCATCATACTCACACACAATGCACAACACATAGCACTTAACACCTTCATCTCAGTTATCACGATAAATCAAAATTCGAATCACTCAATCATGAACTCAAATCAAACATGACTCGCGTGCCAGGCACCCTAATGCAATGCGTATATGCCAAAATGCATGGACTCGGAATTCCAAACCAAAACCCTCCTCGAAGGGCCGTAAATCATAATTGTACCGCCTATCACAGGCCAAAGTACCAATTACCGAGGTGCCACCTATCACGGGTCAGCACGATTTACTAAAATGCGTAAATCATAAACGTACCACCTATCACGGGTCAGTACAGTTTACCGAGGTGTCACCTATCACGGGTCAACACGATTTACTAAAAGAAAAAGCGGGAATCGTAAATGTACCACCTATCACGGGTCAGTACAGTTACCATGGTGTCACCTATCACGGGTCGACACGATTTACTAAAATATAAATCGCAAACGTACAACCTATCACGGGTCCGTACAGTTTACCAAGGTGCCACCTATCACGGGTCAGCACAATCCACCAAAAATATAAATCGTAAATGTACCACCTATCACGGGTCAGTACAGTTACCATGGTGTCACCTATCACGGGTCAACACGATTTACTAAAATATAAATCGCAAACGTACAACCTATCACGGGTCCGTACAGTTTACCAAGGTGTCACCTATCACGGGTCGACACAATTTACCAAATGAAATGCATGAGCATACACAGACTCCATTCACAACAATCGTTGAGCAAATGCAGATATTAAAAGATTCCCCATTTTTAATACCCATTTAACTTAAACGACTTTCAAACAACATTAATTAAATAAGTCATTAAGAGATTCCCCGTTCTTAATACCGATTTAACTTAATGATTTTCAAAACAAAACGTTAAGCAAACAGTCATATTAAGAGATTCCCCATTCTTAATATACTTTTGACTTAAACGATTTTCTCGCAAAACATGCAGTAAACGAGTCATTAAGAGATTCCCCATTCTTAATACTCATTTACCGAAACGATTTTCAAAAACGATAGTTAAGTAACCGAGACATTAAGAGATTCCCATTCTCAACGCCAGTTAACTTAAACATTTTCCTCAAATACACATTAAGTAAACCGAGGTATTAAAAGATTCCCCATTTTTAATACTCGTTTAACTCTAATGGTTTTCAATTCCACAGAAACAAATTCAAACATACTTTCACATTCAAACCATAATTCACAACAACTACACCAATTAACAAACATCAAGTTTCATTTACCCATAATCATACACATTGACATTCAAATTCATTTACCACGAAACATTCATCACTATGAACAAAACCTAACTCTAAGGTTTTTACCCATAACACACTAGTTTCGTTTTTCCCCAAATCGATACATTTAACCCTAACAAATTCCTTCCCACACAACTACAGATAAGTCCCTAATGCAAGCTAGAAGTTTGGAAGGAGCCCTTACCTCAAAGTTAGCTTTATCGAGAGTTTCCGGTTCTGCGAGAAATTCCGGTAAAATCTCCGCTCGCAACGCCGCTTCCAAGTTAGTGCACTAGCACCGTAGCACGTAGGTGAGCAACTTTCCCTTCTATCTCTTCGAGAAAAGAGGTTTGGATCTAGGAGAAACGGAGGGGTTTGTGTTTGGATCTCAAAAACCGTATTTCTTCGTTTTCGAATCAAAGAGGAAGAGTGGAGTTACGAAAACCTTGATCTAACTCACACACAACCTTGGGTCACTAGCTTTGAAGAAAGGAAGCAACGAAAACGAAGAATGGAGAAAGGATGGATTTTTGGTTAAAGCTCACGTGAGTGCAGAGGAAGAAGATGGAAAATTCAATTTTCCCTCCTTTCTATTTCTTTCCTTTGCTTTTCCTTTCTTCCTTTTTCCTTCCTTCCTTTATATACTATTTTCTTTTCCTTTTCCTTCCTTCTAGTTTTCCTTTCTTTTTCCTCCAAGCAAACATATGAATATAAAATAAATATAACTTAACAAATATCTCAAAATCTAGATATTTATTAAATTACCGTTTCACCCGAAACGCCTTAAATTAGCCGTAAAGTAATTTCCGCAGTTAAATTCAATTTATTTATCGACGAGAAACTCTAATTGGCATCGAAATATCTTTTTGATTATAAAACTCCAAAATATTATTAACTTTGGCTTAAAAGCCTCCGAGCCAAAATCCAAAATATACCAAAATACATAAAAGGTACTTTAAAATTATGGGTCTTACATTACTCCCCCCCTAAAATTAGTTTCGTCCTCGAAACTATGCATCGATAAATAACTCTGGGTGCTGTTCCCTCATCTTGCTTTCCAGTTCCCAAGTCGCATCTCCAGTAATTGGGTTCCAGATCACCTTGACCAACGAAACATCCTTGGTTCTCAACCGCTTAATCTTCCTGTCTTCAATCCTCACGGGTGGTACTTCGAACGACAGGTTATCCTTTAGCTGGATTGTGTCTGGTTCGATCACGTGAGATGGATCCGCGAGATACTTCCTCAATTGTGACACATGAAACACGTCATGGATATTGGACAGTATTGGAGGTAATGCAATCCGATAAGCAACCGGCCCAATTCGTGCAGAAATCTGATATGGTCCAATGAATTTCGGAGTCAACTTCTTCGATTTCAAGGCTCTACCTACTCCAGTAGTAGGTGTGACTCTCAGAAATACATGGTCACCCTGTTCGAATTTCAAAAGTCTGCGACGCTTGTCCGCGTAACTCTTCTGGCGATCTTGTGAAGTCTTCATTTTCTCCTTGATCTTCCTTACTTTAGCTGTGGTCTGTTGCACCATCTCTGGTCCGACAATCATATTCTCACCGTCTTTATACCAACACAAGGGCGTCTGACACTTGCGTCCATATAAAGCTTCATATGGTGCCATTCCAATACTTGCGTGGAAACTATTGTTGTAAGTGAACTCAATCAACGGAAGTACATCATCCCAACTTCCTCTATCATCTAAAACACATGCTCTCAACAGATCTTCCAAGGACTGATTTGTCCTTTCAGTCTGTCCGTCCGTTTGTGGATGGTAAGCTGAACTCAATCGTAGCTTCGTTCCCAACGCTTCGTGTGCAATGCTCCCCAAAAATGCGATGTGAACTTCGGATCACGGTCTGATACAATGCTCGATGGTACCCCGTGTAACCTCACAAATTTCAGCAATGTAGATCTCCGTTAGCTGATCTACCTTATAGGTGGTCCTTACCGGCAAAAAGTGAGCAGATTTAGTTAGTCGATCCACTATCACCCATATGGAATCATTCTTTCTCCTTGTCTTTGGTAATCCGGTTATGAAATCCATGGAAATGCTGTCCCACTTCCATTCAGGAATATCTAAAGGTTGCAACATTCCAGCAGGTCGCTGATGTTCCACCTTCGCTTTCTGACAAGTTAGACAAGTGGACACATATTCCGCCACATGTTTCTTCATTCCTGGCCACCAATAATTCTGCCTCAAATCCTGATACATCTTTGTTGCCCCAGGATGAATACTCAGCTTACTCTTATGCGCCTCTTCTAGAATAGTTTTCCGCATATCTGTAATGGCTGGTACACAAATCCTACCATTACACCGCAAAACATTATCTGCCCCGATCTTGAACTCAGTCGTCTTCCCTTGTACTATTAGATTCCTCTTCTCTTGAATTAAGACGTCATCCTGAGAATTCGCAATGTCTTCAAGTAATCCACTCGAGACCTTAATCATTCCGAATTTCAAAATTCCCGGTGCAAACTCTACGTTCAAGTGCAAGTCTCTAAAAGCTTCCCACAACTCTTGTTGTCTAGCCATAATTAGTGAAGACACCGATACACTTCTTCTGCTCAACGCATCAGCCACTACATTGGCCTTCCCAGGGTGGTACTGCAGTGTGAAATCAAAATCCTTGAGAGTCTCCATCCACCGTCTCTGGCGCATGTTCAACTCCTTCTGATCAAACAAATATTTCAAGCTCTTATGGTCGCTGAACACGGTGAACGTGCACCCATATAAATAATGCCTCCAGATCTTTAATGCAAAAACAACCGCGGCAAGCTCCAAATCATGAGTAGGATAGTTCCTTTCGTGAAGCTTCAATTGTCTCGAGGCATAAGCCACAGCTTTCTTGTGTTGCATCAGAACGCATCCTAACCCCTGGTGGGATGCATCACAATAAACTTCATAGGGTTCTTCTGATTGCGGTAACACCAATACAGGTGAGGTCGTCAATTTCCTCTTCAGTAACTGGAAGTTTTCTTCACACTTCTCCGTCCATGCGAACGGTTGATCTTTTCTGGTAAGTTGTGTCAGTGGAGCCACAATCTTAGCAAAACCTTCGATAAACCTCCTGTAGTACCCTGCCAGTCCCACAAAACTTCGTATGTCAGTGACAGTCTGAGGCTGCTTCCAAGCAAGAACCGCCTCAATCTTAGCCGGATCTACAGCGATTCCTTCCTTGGTGATCACATGCCCAAGAAATTCACTTTCTCTAGCCAAAATTCACACTTCGACAGATTGGCATACAATCGCTTCTCGCGTAAAATCTCAAGAACTTGTCGCAAATGTTCTCCATGCTCTTCTTCGGTCCTTGAATAAATCAATATATCATCAATGAATACCACCACGAATTTATCAAGGAACGAATTAAAGATCCTGTTCATGTAGTCCATGAAAATTGCCGGTGCATTGGTAACTCCGAACGGCATAACCAGGTATTCATAATGTCCGTAGCGGGTTCTGAAAGCTGTTTTCTGAATGTCTCCTTCCCTTACTCGGATCTGATGGTAACCCGACTTCAAGTCAATCTTCGAAAATATCGCGGCCCCTCTCAATTGATCCATCAAATCATCGATTCGTGGCAAAGGATAACGATTCTTGATAGTTGCCTTGTTGAGCTGTCTATAATCCACACATAGGCGCGAGCTTCCGTCCTTCTTCTTAACTAGCAAAACTGGAGCACCCCATGGTGATACACTCGGTCTGATGAATTTCTTCTCCAACAAGTCTTCAATTTGGCCTTTGAGCTCATTTAATTCCAATGGCGACATTCGATAAGGTGCCATTGAAATGGGTCCCGTTCCTGGGTGCAAATCAATGAAGAATTCCACTTCTCTTACCGGTGGCAATCCTGGAATTTCCGTTGGAAATACATCCCGATACTCGTTGACAAGTATCACATCTTCTATTTCCACATTTATCTTTGCCTCTACATTTGCTAGAGACAAAATTCATGAGTCCCTTCACTTAGCGACACTCGGAGTTTGTTAGCAGCTAAATACTTAACAACTCCTGGTTCGGGGAAAAGAACCAATTTCCGAGCACAATCCAAGATCACATAGTGATAAGACATCCAATCCATACGAGGATGACCTCGAGTGATTGTAGCGGCAAACAAATTAGATTAACCAAGAAATCCCTATTCTGAATAGTCATTCGACAATGTAAACATGCTGAATTTCACGGTTAAGGTCTTAGCAGGCGTGGAAACAACCAAATCAAAAGGTAAAGCAGACACAGATAACTTCAAGCGATTCACACAGTCCATAGCAATGAAGGAATGGGTTGCCCCCGAATCAAGAGTGCAGTTAGAGTGTTACCTGCAATCTCACAATCACGCTGAATCAGATTACCAGATGGATTTCCCTCTTCAGCATTCACACAATAAATGCGTCCTCTAGCAGTAGGACGGGTAGCCCTAGCTACATTCACCACTGGTTCCACCTTTGGAGCCGTGCACTCCCTTGCCATGTGCCCCGACTTCTGACAATTGTGACAGATGGGGATGTTAGTGGTACAAGCACTAGCATAGTGTCCTTCTTTCCCACATCGGAAACATCGAAGCACTTGCCCCATTTGCCTTCCGAAATTCTGGTTCCCTGGGCGACTCGGTCCACCGTTGTTATTCTGGGGCGATTATAAGGTTTAGCCACTTGTTTTCCCCTATTCTGATAAGTCGCCGACTAGGGCCTCCCGAATTAAAATTCCCAACCCGGCTAGCCCTCTTGTTCTTCATATCTTCCACTTCTCTACATTTCTCTACCAGCGCTTGGAAACGTTGAATTCCCAAAGGTAAGACGGAATCTTGAATTTCATACTTCAATCCGTCTTGGAAACGATGACACATGAACGGTTCATCAATTTCCTCACGGAAGAACCTGAAGTGCCTCGATAGTGATTCAAATTTAGCAGCATACTCGCCCACAGTCATGCTCCCCTGGTGGAGTTTCAGAAAGTCGTCCCCCAGTTTAGTCCTGGTACTCATCGGGAAGTATTTGTCTAAAAACTTTCTTTTAAACGATTCCAGTTCACCTCCTCGTGGGCTGCTCCCATCAACAACCTTGCACTCCTCCACCAGTATTCAGCATCCCTAGCAACATATACGTGGCATAGCTGACCTTCACTCCAGCCTGGCAGTTAATCATATCAAAGATTTTCTCCACTTCTTGGATCCATTGATCCGCTTCTCTGAACCCTCATCTCCCTTGAACTTAGGAGGATTGTAACGACGGAAGTCTTCCAACCCTCTTGATTCTGCAGCACGGATCTCTCTTCCCTCTCTTTTCAAGATCCCGTTGAGTCTTGGCAGCGGTCTGTGCAGCGACAGAAGCAGCCATGTTGTTCATAGCCTCCGCCATTTGGATCATTCCTAGCGTTGGCTCTCGGAGCGTCATTCCTTCTGGGCGGCATGGTTTCCTATAAGAACCATCATCAAGTAGAGTTTTAACACTACTTCAAATAATTCTAAACTAACGTCCGACTAACAACACACAAATAAATTGGACTTGACAACTCAAGTCACCTAAACCGACACATGATCAGATAACAACTCCTAACTTATAGGTCGACCTACAATCTATAACCAAGGTTCCACAGCTCCCAAAGAAAACTAAACCTATGCTCTGATACCACAATGTAACACCCCGTTTTTCAAAGCGAGGGTATATTTTTTTTTTTCTAAAAGTAATTAAAAACGAACAAGAGAAATAAAATAGGAAATGCTTTTGGATAAATAATTGAGTCATTATAATTTACAAGCAGCGGAAAAGTTTCTCCAATTACAAATCCAAAACATTTCTACATAAACATCAAATGGTACATGGAACCCATTCAAAGATGATATCAAACTGATAATATTTGTATAAGTACAGTTTTCCAGAACTAAAATACTCCAAACCAAAAAGAAGGACCCCTAGTCCCTATACATCATCCTAATCTGATCATCCTACCAAAAACTATACACCCCGAGTAATCTCCACGCGCCCCGTGAGATCCTCCTAACACAACCGCAGTCAAGCATTTCCATCTCCATCCCTGTTCGTAGGGTACGAACCAGTAGGGCCGTCCTGACTCTCATCTGAGGGCAAAGCCCAGATTTCCACAATAGTGTAAAGGGTCACCAACCAGAAAATAACAGTTAACACATAGCAGTTAAAGTTTTGAATGCTCAAAACAACTTTTTAACTAAGCATGCATCTTAACAGGATTTTCAATGTGCGAAAAGTTCATACGTTACATTGCCAATGAAAATGAAGGTAAAATGCAGTTCTCGATCTCCTAATTAACACATGATAAACAAAACATGGATAGATTCATGAGCAATTAATCATACAACTAAAAATGAGGATTTTCACTGAGCCAATCGATTGGGCAATCGATTGGGGTGAAGATTTTTAATGGAAACAGAGGCCTGGGCTGAATTCAATCGATTGGTAAATCGATTGATTGGTTCCTGAGCCCCTGGTCTCGAGCCAATCGATTTCCTAATCGATTTGGTGAGGGATTCTTAAATGAAACGGATCCTGGGCTGAATTCAATCGATTGGTAAATCGATTGATTGGTTCCTGAGCCCCTGACTTAAGGCCTAATCGATTGGGCAATCGATTTCGAAAGGGATTTTAAAAGGCTGATTTACAAAATCGATTGGCTAATCGATTTTGTTCATTTGGCCAAGCCCCTGTCTTTCATCCAATCGATTGGGAAATCGATTTCCCTGATCAGTTTTCCAAAAATTCATGAATTAACCTAAGTCATTCCTAATCAAGTCCACAACCTACACACTTAGCAATTCCTACGCGATTACTACGACACACGAAGGTTCGATAACCATCATACTCACACACAAATAACAACACATAACACTTAACACCTTCATCTCAGTTATCACGATAAATCAAAATTCGAATCACTCAATCATAAACTCAAATCAAACATGACTCGCGTGCCAGGCACCCTAATGCAATGCGTATATGCCCAAAATGCATGGACTCGGAATTCCAAACCAAACCCTCCTCGAAGGGCCGTAAATCATAATTGTACCGCCTATCGCAGGCCAAAGTACCAATTACCGAGGTGCCACCTATCACGGGTCAGCACGATTTACTAAAATGCGTAAATCATAAACGTACCACCTATCACGGGTCAGTACAGTTTACCGAGGTGTCACCTATCACGGGTCAACACGATTTACTAAAAAGAAAAAGCGGAATCGTAAATGTACCACCTATCACGGGTCAGTACAGTTACCATGGTGTCACCTATCACGGGTCGACACGATTTACTAAAATGTAAATCGCAAACGTACAACCTATCACGGGTCCGTACAGTTTACCAAGGTGCCACCTATCACGGGTCAGCACAATTCACCAAAAATATAAATCGTAAATGTACCACCTATCACGGGTCAGTACAGTTACCATGGTGTCACCTATCACGGGTCAACACGATTTACTAAAATGTAAATCGCAAACGTACAACCTATCACGGGTCCGTACAGTTTACCAAGGTGTCACCTATCACGGGTCGACACAATTTACCAAATGAAATGCATGAGCATACACAGACTCCATTCACAACAATCGTTAAGCAAATGCAGATATTAAAAGATTCCCCATTTTTAATACCCATTTAACTTAAACGACTTTCAAACAACATTAATTAAATAAGTCATTAAGAGATTCCCCGTTCTTAATACCGATTTAACTTAATGATTTTCAAAACAAAACGTTAAGCAAACAGTCATATTAAGAGATTCCCCATTCTTAAATATACTTTTGACTTAAACGATTTTTCTCGCAAAACATTCAGTAAACGAGTCATTAAGAGATTCCCCATTCTTAATACTCATTTACCGAAACGATTTTCAAAAACGATAGTTAAGTAACCGAGACATTAAGAGATTCCCCATTCTCAACGCCCAGTTAACTTAAGCATTTTCCTCAAATACACATTAAGTAAAACCGAGGTATTAAAAGATTCCCCATTTTTAATACTCGTTTAACTCTAATGGTTTTCAATTCCACAGAAACAAATTCAAACATACTTTCACATTCAAACCATAATTCACAACACCACCACACCAATTAACAAACATCAAGTTTTCAATACAACGAACACAAATCATACACACATAACATTCAATAATCCAATTCATTTACCACGAAACATTCATCACTATGAACAAAACCTAACTCTAAGGTTTTTACCCATAACACACTAGTTTCGGTTTTCCCCAAATCGATACATTTAACCCTAACAAATTCCTTCCCACACAACTACAGGATAAGTCCCTAATGCAAGCTAGAAGTTTGGAAGGAGCCTTACCTCAAAGTTAGCTTTATCGAGAGTTTCCGGTTCCGCGAAAATTCCGGTAAATCTCCGCTCGCAACGCCGCTTCCAAATTAGTGCACTAGCACCGTAGCACGCTAGAGGTGAGCAACTTTCCCTTCTATCTCTTCGAGAAATGAGGTTTGGATCTAGGAGAAACGGAGGGTTTGTGTTTGGATCTCAAAAACCGTATTTCTTCGTTTTCGAATCAAAGAGGAAGAGTGGAGTTACGAAAACCTTGATCTAACTCACACACGACCCTTGGGTCACTAGCTTTGAAGAAAGGAAGCAACGAAAACGAAGAATGGAGAAAGGATGGATTTTTGTTAAAGCTCACGTGAGTGCAGAGGAAGAAGATGGAAAATTCAATTTCCTTCCTTTCTATTTCTTTCCTTTGCTTTTCCTTTCTTCCTTTTTCCTTCCTTCCTTTATATACTATTTCTTTTCCTTTTCCTTCCTTCTAGTTTTCCTTTCTTTTCCCTCCAAGCAAACATATGAATATAAAATAAATATAACTTAACCAATATCTCAAAATCTAGATATTTATTAAATTACCGTTTCACCCGAAACGCCTTTAAATTAGCCGTTAAAGTATTTCCGCAGTTAAATTCAATTTATTTATCGACGAGAAACTCTAATTGGCATCGAAATATCTTTTTTGATTATAAAACTCCAAAATATTATTAACTTTGGCTTAAAAAGCCTCCGAGACCAAAATCCAAATATACCAAAATAACATAAAAGGTACTTTTAAATTATGGGTCTTACAGTTCAGTTTCATTTAAATTACTAATTTATATTCGGTTCAGTTCATGTAAATCAAGCTAAATATAAAACACTCATTGTTACATGAACTTGGTATAAAACACTCAAATCAAGCTAATATAAGCAGAAAAATAAATTAATCAGAAATAAATTAATCAGAATTAGTATAAAACACTCAATTTCAGATTACATGCATATTTACAATAACACAGTTCAGATTACATGCATAGCTTATAATAAACAATTAAACTTATAATTAAGATGCCTTCTTCTTTTCCTGGTGGACATTCACACATTTGTTTGTCCATTTACAATACGAACGATGGATTAATCCAATTCCTCATCATGATCATCTCTAAGATATAAACCATCATCAGTTGAATCAATTTCATGTGGTTGTTGTGATGTTGCAAATAAAAAGATCATTACCACATATTTCATCATTATTTTTATCATCACTTATTTTATGGTCGATAGGACAACAACCATTTATCATTAGAAGGATATGACTAAAACACTTGTTGAGCTTGCGACGCTAAATAAAAGGCTCGTCTTTGTTATTGCCACCCTATTTAAAATCGACAAGCAAGAATCCTGACTCATCAATCCGAACGCCATTATTATTATAGCACACTTGCAACAAATATGGGAACAGGAAACATTGTGTAGTCTTAAAACTCCCCATATGCGCTCCGATAACCCCCAAATATGATAGATTTTGCATATATTGGGTTTTTGTCTCTTTGCCTTGAGACATGCATCGCTTCAGCCTACGAGAGTGACTCCACATTTTGCATAGTGGTCGATCACTTGTTCTTTTGGTATAAAATGTGTAGCCGTTAATAACATAACCAGTGTAAGAAAGACATGTAGCTCGGACCATTTGCTAGGCCTCAATCTATTTGAAATTGATCGGGGTCTATATCAAATTTTGACATATATGTGATTTTTTTAACCATTGTTACAAAACTTCGATTTGTGCTCTCGAGTTATCAATTTATGATTTCCTATTCATGTTCAAACGAGTAACTGATCAATGTGTATT
>PGTU02006157.1:0-20556 GCA_002896215.2 Cicer echinospermum
GGGATAGGTGGCACCTCGGTAAACGGTACGGACCCGTGATAGGTAGTACGTTTACGACTTACGTTCCTGAGGGAATTGTGTTTGTCCGTGAGAGACTGCACAGGTGTTTGTCCGTGAGAGACTACACCCTGTTAAATTGTGAATTGTTGGTTCATTTGGTATGTGTAGTAATTGTGTTATAAGTGTTCTGTTTTGGAATTTGGTGATAACATGTTGGATTGCAATACCATTTTGAAACCCATGATGTTGTATTCAATTGTGTTATAAATGTTAGTGTTAATGTTTTGGAATTTGATGATACATGTTTGCTTGCAATACAATTTCGAAATTAACGATGTTGTAGCGACTTGCGTTATCAGTGCTAAGTGTTAGGGTGTTGAGATTAAGTATATGTTTATCGAAATCCCATTTGTCGTGTGTGCATGCGTGGGAATGCTAAGTGTGATTATTCGGATTTGTGTGTAAGTGTTGATTGGGTTTGAACCCTTTAAAAAGCTGATTTTCTTGCTGCTGTTATCCTGTTGCTGTCTGATGTGTATTCGAAATACAGAAAGCTGTATTCGATACAGACATGCTGTTTTTTGCCACTGACTTACTGTGTAGTCGAATACAGACTGCTGTATTCGAATACATTTGCTACTGACTTGCTGTGTATCGAATACCAGATTGTTGTATTCGAATACAGACATGGCTGTTTTTTTGCTAAATGCTGAAACAGCCTTGTATTCGAATACAGAGATGCTGTATTCGATATACAACAATGTTGTTTGTTAAAAACTTCATTTCCTCAACCTTGTTTTATGCATGTTTGCATATGCGAAACCCTTTTAAAGGTGCATGCTTAGTTGAAAGTTATTTTGAGCATTTAAAATCTTAATTGCTATGTGTTAACTGTTATTTTTTTTGGTTGGTGACCCTTTACAATTATTGTGAATCTGGGCTTTGCCCTCAGATGAGAGTCAGGAAGGTCCTACCGGTTCGTACCCTACCGAGCGGGAATGGAGATGGAACCGCTTGACTGCAGCTACGTTAGGAGGATCTCACGGGGACTGTGTGGAGATCACTCAGGGTGTTTAGTTGTTTTGTAAAATGATCAGACTAGGTGTCACAGAGGGAACGAATGTCTTCTTTTGGGGTTGCGTTTATTTTAAACCGGAAAGACTGTACTGTTACATATTGTCAGTACGACCACCTTAGTTCGAATGGTTCCTTGTATCTTCTGGTTGTTGTTAAACTACTTTGGATGTATGTATGTTGAGAAACTTTTCCGCTGCTTGTAAATTTTAATGACTCAATTAATTATCAAAAGGCATTCCTGATCTAATTCTCTGTTTTATTTTAATATTCCTTTTAAAAAAAAAATACAACTCCTCGCTTTGAAAACGGGGTGTTACATTGTGGTATCAGAGCTTTGGTTTGGTTTCTTTGGGGGCTGTGGAACCTCTGTTCTAGATTGTAGGTAGGGTTGTTGTCTGATCATGTGTCGGTTTAGGTGGTTCGAGTTGTCAAGTTCATAATAATTATTATGTGCTGATGTGGTCGAAAGTTATTCTTAGAATTATTGAAGTAGTGTTAAGACTCTACTTGATGATGGTTTTATAGGAAAACCATCTGCCAAGGAGGAATGACGTTCCGAGAGCCAATGCCAAGTAGGATGATCGAATGGCGGAGGCTATGAATAACCTGGCTGCTTCTGTTGCTGCACAGACTGCTGCCAAGACTCAACGTGATCTCGAAAAGAGGGGAAGAGAGATGTGTGCTGCAGAGTCAATGAGGATTAAAGGACTTTCGTCGTTACAATCCTCCCAAGTTTGAGGGGCTGAGGATTCAGAGAAAGCGGATCAATGGATCCAAGAAGTGGAAAAGATCTTCGAATGATCAACTGTTCAGCGGGAGTGAGGGGTCAACTATGCCACTTAATGCTACTAGGAGATGCTGAGTACTGGTGGAGGAGTACAAGGTGTTGATGAGAATCAGCTCACGAGGAGGTAAACTGGGAATCTTTCAAAGGGAAGTTGTTTAGACAAATACTTCCCGATGAGTACCAGGACTAGACGGTGAGTGATTTCCTGAACTACATTCAGGGGAACATGAACGTGGGCGAATATGCTGCTAAGTTTGAATCACTATCAAAGGCATTTCAGATTTTTCCGTGAGAGATTGACGACCATCCGTTCTTGTGTCATCGTTTCCAAGACGGACTAAAGTGTGAGATTCAAGACTTTGTCTTACCCTTGGGAACAACGTTTCAGGTTCTTGTGGAAAATGTAGAGGAGTTGAGGATATGAAGAATAAGAGAGCTAGCCGAGGAGGGAATTTTTAACTCAGGAGGACCTAGTCGGGCGAAGTATCAGAACAAGGAAACAGGTGCTAAGCTTATAATCGACCACATGATAACAACGGGGGACGGGATAACCCAGGGAACTAAGACCTTGGGAGGCAATGTGACAGGTATACCGATGTTTCCGATGTGGAGAAGAGGGACATTATGCTTATGCTTGTACCTTTAACAGTACTACTTGCTACAATTGCCATAAACCAGGGCACTTTGCAAGGATTGCAAGGCTCTGAAGGTGGAACCAATGGTGAATGTAGCTAGGAATTACTCTTCCCTACTGTAGAGGACATGTTTATCGTCGACGCTGGAGTTGGAAAATTAATGCTAGCGATCTGATTCAAATATGACTAGTGCGTATTACAGTTAACCCACCCAATACACTTTTCTGACTTCAGGCGCTGCAACCCATTCCTTCGTTGCTAATGGATTAACATGTACATATCGTATTGAAGTTGTCCCGTGTACTGCTTTAGCTGCTAAGACTTTGAAGTAAATTATGCATGTTTACTTTGTCAGAATAACCATTCAGAATAGGGACTTCTCGATTAAATTTGATTGTTTACCTCGTACAATAACCCAAAGATCATTCTTGGTCATGGATGGGAAGCCCTATCATTAGGTAATGAACACATTGGTACTCAATGTGTCGGGTGTCATACTTAGTGTTTAGATTTGGTACTAGTTGATGTTCCTACAAGGTTGGAAAAACTCAGCGACCTGCATTGGTGTTGCGACCTTAGAGATTACACGATTACCATCGAGTATAGTATCAGACCGTGATCCGAAGTTCACATCACATTATTGGGGAGCATTGCACGAAGCATTCGAACGAAGCTATTGATTGAGTTCACCTACAACAAATAGTTTCCACGCAAGTATTGAATGGCTCCCAGATGAGACTTTATATGGCGCAATAGTGCAAACGCCCTTGTTTGTATAAGACGGTGGAAATATGATCTCTTGACCAGAGATGGTGCAACAGACTAACAGCTAATGGTAAGGAAAATCAAGAGAAAATGAAGACTTGCGAACAAGGTCGTCAGAAGAGTACGCGACAAGCGTCGTTAAGACTTTTAGAATTCGAACAGGTTGACCATGTATTTCCGAGAGTCACACCTACTACGGGAGTTAAGTAGGCATTGAAATCGAAGAAGTTGACTCCGAAATTCATGGACCATATCAGATTTCTGCACGAATTGGGCCTGGGTTGCTTATCCGATTGCATTGCTCCGATACTGTCCAACTTCATGACGTGTTTCATGTATCACAGTTGAGGAAATATCTTGCAGATCCAATCGCTGTGATCGAACCAGAACACAATCCAACTGAAGGATAACTGACATTCGAAGTACCCACCTGTGAGAAATTGAGGACAGGAAAGATTAAGCGATTGAGGACCAAGGATCTTTCGTTGGTCAAGGTGATTTGGAACCCAATTACTGGAGATGCGACTTGGGAATTGGAGAGCAGATTGAGAGAACAACACCCAGAGCTATTTATCGACGCATAGTTCGAGGACGAAACTAATTTTAGAGGGGGGAGTTAATGTAAGACCCATAATTTTAAAGTACACTTTATGTATTTTATATGGTTTTGGATTTTGACTCGGAGGGCTTTTAGCCAAAGTTAATAATATTTTGGAGATTTATAGGATCAGATAAAAAGTTATTTTGACACCATTTTAGAATTACTCGTCGATAAATAAATTAAATTAAGTGCGTTAAATCCTTTACGGAGAATTTAATGCGTTACGGTGAAATGTGTAAATTTAACAAATATCTAGATATTTTGAGAATATGTTAAGTTATGTTTAATATTTATATATTATATATATATATGTTTGCTTGGAGAGAATAGAAAGAAAGAAATTACGAAGAAAGAGAAAAGGAAAGAAAAGGTAATATAAAGAAAGAAGGAAATAGAAAGAAGGAAAAAACAAAGAAAGGGAAAAAGGAAGGAAAGAAAATTCCAATTTTCCATCTTCTTCCTCCCGTGCCTCGCGAAAACCCATTTCTTCTCCTTCTTCGGTTTTGCCTTCTTTTTCGTTCCTTGACTTTCTTCAAAACTATAACCCAAGGTTGGGTGAGTGTCCTAGAACAAAGGTTTCGCAACTCCACTCTTCCTCTTTGATCCGAAACGAAGAAAAACGGTATTTTGAATTCAAACACAAACCCGCTCCGTTTTCTTCTAGATCCAAGCTTCATTTTCGCGAAGAGTTAGAAGGGAAGAGATTGCTCCACTGCCACGCTACGGTGCTAGGGGACCAATTTGGAGAGCGCGTTCGCCGAACGGAGATTAATATACCGATTTCTGCGCGGTTGCCGTATATCCACGTTAGAGCTAACGCGATGTAAGCTCACTTCCAAACTTTTAGTCATCTAGGGAGCTTATCTGTGCTTATGTGGAAACGAGTTTTGTTAGGATTGAGTTATATCGTTTTGGAAAAAATGAATTTACCTCACGTATGTAAGAAGTTTTGAATAAATGAAAATTTATTATGTTCATGTGTGTTCGTCGTATTGGCATGTTCATACTTGATGTTTGTTGATTGATGTGTTTTGGTGTGAATTATGATGAATGAATGTGAGAATGGTTTGAGTTTGTTCTGTGTGGAGAATTTGGATAAAACATTAAAGTTAAATGAGTATTAAGAATAGGAATCTCTTAGATGTCTGGTTTACTTATGTGTGTTTCGTTTGTGAAAAAATCATTTAAGTTAACTCCGGGCCATTAAGAATGATGGGACACTCTCTTAATGTTTCGGTTACATTAATATTTTGTTTTGCCTAATAATCGAGTTAACTGGACGTGGTTGAGTGAATTATGTCTGAATGTCTCGTAGTTGTTTGAGTTTTGTTTTAAAGGAATTCTCATTGAAAACCATTGTCTAAACGGCGTTATTAAATGGGAAATATGTCTCGTTACTTAATATTTTGTTTGGAAAATCGTTTAAGTTAACTGGGGCGTTAAGAATGGGGAATCTCTTAATGTCTCGGTTACTTAATATTTGGTTTAAGAAAATCGTTTAAGTTAACTGGCGTTAAGAATGGGAAATCTCTTAATGTCTCGGTTACTTAAATATTTGTTTTGAAAATCGTTAAGTTAGACTGGGCGTTAAGAATGGGGAATCTCTTAATGTCTCTGTTACTTAATATTTTGTTTTGAAAAATCGTTTAAGTTAACTGGGCGTTAAGAATGGGGAATCTCTTAATGTCTCGGTTACTTAAATTTTGTTTTAAGAAAAATCGTTAAGTTACTGGCGTTAAGAATGGGAATCTCTTAATGTCTCGGTTACTTAATATTTTGTTTTGAAAATTGTTAAGTTCACTGGGCGTTAAGAATGGGAGAATCTCTTAATGTCTCGGTTACTTAATGTTCGTTTTAATGAAGAATGGGAAATCGTTAAGTTATTTACTGAATGTGTTTGATTAAGAATGGGGAATCTCTTAATATTCTCGTTTACTTATGTTGTGTTTTGGTAAATCGTGCAGATCGTGATAAGTTAACTTGGTAAGAATACGGGCCCGTGATATCTCGTTAATGATCTACGTTACTTAAGTTGTGCAGACCCGGGATAGGTTGGCACCTCGGTAAACAGTACGGACCGTGATAGGTAAGTACGTTTACGATTTAACGTTCCTAGCGGGAATTGCGTTTGTCCGTTAACTGCGCAGGTGATTTCCGTGAGAGACTACGCCCTAGTTTAAGTTAGATGAGAATTAAGAATGGGAAATCTCTTATGTCTCGTTTACTTATGTATGTTTTGGTAAATCGTGCAGACCCGTGATAGGTGGCACCTTGTAAACGGTACGGCCCGTGATAGCAGTACGTTTACGATTTACGTTTGGTAAGTTGTGCTGACCCGGGATAGGTGGCACCTCGGTAAACAGTACGGACCCGTGATACAGGTAGTACGTTACGACTTACGTTCCTGCGGGAATTGCGTTTGTCCGTGAGAGACTGCTCAGGGGTTTGTCCGTGAGAGACTACGCCCTAGTTTAAGTTAGATGAGAATTAAGAATGGGGAATCTCTTATGTCTCGTTTACTTATGTATGTTTTGGTAAATCGTGCAGACCCGTGATAGGTGGCACCTTGGTAAACGGTACGGGACCGTGATAGGCAGTACGTTTACGATTTACGTTTGGTAAGTTGTGCAGACCCGGATAGGTGGCACCTCGGTAAACGGTACGGACCCGTGATAGGGTAGTACGTTTACGACTTAAGTTCCTGAGGGAATTGTGTTTGTCCGTGAGAGACTGCACAGGTGTTTGTCCGTGAGAGACTACACCCTGTTAAATTGTGAATTGTTGGTTCATTTGGTATGTGTAGTAATTGTGTTATAAGTGTTCTGTTTGGAATTTGGTGATAACATGTTGCCTTGCAATACCATTTTGAAACCCATGATGTTGTATTAATTGTGTTATAAATGTTAAGTGTTATGTTTTGGAATTTGGTGATAACATGTTTGCTTGCAATACTATTTCGAAATTAACGATGTTGTAGCGATTGCGTTATCAGTGCTAAGTGTTAGGATTTGAGATTAAGTATGATGTTTATCGAAATCCCATTTGTCGTGGTGATTGTGTGGGAATTGCTAAGTGTGATTGTTCGGATTTGTGTGTAAGTGTTGATTGGTTTTGAAACCCTTTAAAAAAGCTGATTTTGCTGAATTTTGCTGTTTTCCTGTTGCTGTCTGATGTGTATTCGAATACAGAAAGCTGTATTCGAATACATACATGCTGTTTTTGCCACTGACTTACTGTGTAGTCGAATACAGACTGCTGTATTCGAATACATTTTGCTACTGACTTGCTGTGTAGTCGAATACAGACTGTTGTATTCGAATACAGACATGCTGTTTTTTTTTGCTGAATGCTGAAACAGCCTTGTATTCGAATACAGAGATGCTGTATTCGAATACAACAATGTTGTTTGTTAAAACTTCATTTCTCAACCTTGTTTATGCCATGTTTGGCATATGGAACCCTTTTAAGGTGCATGCTTAGTTGAAAGGTTATTTTGAGCATTTAAAATCTTAATTGCTATGTGTTAACTGTTATTTTTTTTGGTTGGTGACCCTTTACAATTATTGTGGAAATCTGGGCTTTGCCCTCAGATGAGAGTCAGGACGGTCCTACCGGTTCTACCCTACGGACGGGAATGGAGATGGGAACGCTTGACTGCAGCTACGATTAGGAGGATCTCACGGGCGCGTGGAGATCACTCAAGGTGTTTAGTTGTTTTGTAAAATGATCAGACTAGGTTGTCACAGAGGGAACGGATGTCTTTCTTTTGGGGTTGCGTTTATTTTAAACGGAAGACGTACTGTTACTATTATTGTCAGTACGACACCTTAGTTGAATGGGTTTCCTTGTATCTTCTGGTTGTTGTTTAAATACTTTGGATGTATGTATTTGAGAAACTTTTCCTGCTGCTTGTAAATTTTAATGACTCAATTATTTATCCAAAGGCATTTCCTGATTTATTCTCTGTTTTATTTAATTCATTTTGAAAAAAAATACACCATCGCTTTGAAAACGGGTGTTACAATCAACCTGATGACTCACTTCAATCATATTATTATGGAATATATGTTGACTTTATTTTGATTAATTAGACGGAAGATCCACCCGTATGTTATTTGAGTTATTTCAATGGGATATCCGTATCTTGTCATGAGTAATATGTTCATCATGACTTTTATTTCTTTGTTCTTTGGTTATAATTTTTAAAATGATTTAATTATAATGGCATACACTATAAATGTTGATTTTTGTTTTTATAAAAAAAAATTGTGAGTCTTGAAATACATGAAAAATAATTCTATCCCTTCAAATATGGTTTTGTACATTGGTTCTTGATTTCAAAGTGATTACATGTCATTGATTGTTATTAGCATTTCTGTTTGTATATAATGAATGTGTGAATATGTTAAATGTTCCTCTATATATGTTAACTTTCGTTAAACTTTTAGCAGAGTTGAGACAAATAGAGCACTATTGAGATAGTTAATTGAACTTAATAATGTGTTTAATTTATTTCGGTTCATTCAAGTTACATAGTAAGTTGTTATTGACTAATTCTATAGCTCTAATTCCTCTGTAAATTTATAACGGTTAACTGTGGATTTCTTCATGATTGAAAATGTTATATGTGACATCTATTTTAATGATTCATTGTCATGTTAGCCTATCATGCTAAAGTCACTTGATTCTTGACATATATGCTTTGACCAATGAGTGAGTTCCTTGAGGTGCTAAATTAGGTATTGTTCGTTTATGTTAATAAAAAATTTTGAGAATGAAATTTCTTTAACGAGGGGAGGAATTGAACACCCTAATTTTATAATAATTAATTTATATTATCTATAGATTTTAACAATTAATTTAGTATCTGCAGTCTTTAGATTAAGTGTGAAATATAATATGATTAATTTTCTTGCATGTGTATTTGATACGCGTAATATTTTATAGAGATTTAAATTAAGTGAATAAGATAAATTGTATATTGTATTTATTTATTCTATTAAGTATTTATGTGAAATATATTAGTATTGTAATATGAGTATTTTGGAGAATAATACTTTATTATGATGAATAGAGATGAGTGATTAATATCATGTTTTTTAACTTATATTATAGAAATATAAGTTTGAGTCAGCTATCAACACCCTTTATATTCTCTGCTTCAGCTTGTTTTTTTATTTGCTTGGCTGATTTGTACCTCACTTTACCCAAAACACAACAATCAGATTTTGCACCTCGTTACCCTAAACACAAAGCACAAGCAGATTCTTTGTCCTAACCTTGCGCAGCCGCCCGTAATTGCTCATCACCTCTTCACCAATTTCTTCCATTCCATGGTGAATAACTCATCACAAATTCTTCCCCATCAATCATCTTCGTCCATAGCCTACTATATGAGACTCCCATAATAAGGAAAACAAGTCACAATACATCCTAACAACCGCTACATGTGACATTTTTCGACAACCGCGAGTGCTTCACGTCTCCAACCACCATATTTGAAATCACGTGCTTGACTCTTTCATCTATGGGAAGAACCGCAATCAAACAACCTTCATGACCTAATCAAAATCTACCATCGCCTTCAAAGCCTTGATCTGGCTGTTGTAGTGTGACTCAAAATAACGAAGATTGGTTATGTGATCTAGCTTCAAGACTTTGTCCTACAATTTTCGTTTTTCAATTTATCGTGAATGTTACGTATATATTTACATCATCTAGCATTTCATCTTCATTTGTTTGAACCTATCATAATTTAAAGTTAATGCTGATGACTTTTAATTTTAATTTCCATGTTGTGTTATATGTAAGGACCGTTTAGAGTCATTCGTGTCATTAAGGTCCTCCGACCATTATCTTTTTTCTTCCTTCCATAATTTCAACTTTTTTTCTACTCATAATATCATTTATTAAGTATTTGACTTTTTTTTTATCATCGTCATAATTTTTCAACTGCAATTTGGTTATTCTCTAGACCCGCTTTCATACAATTTATTTTTGGATTGCTCCGACATTGCTTAAATTTAATGTGTATCGTATGAAATTGCCAAATGAGGTATGGGGTGAGAGAGACTTTGAATTCATGAGTGTAAATTAACTGAGACGAACAGGAAAACCGTATTTCCAATAATTCATTTGGGGCTCGCTACGTACGGTTGAAGCCCTTTGAGTAATAATTGACTAATGAGAAAACTTGAATTTGGTAGGTTAAAATACTAGTAAGAAACTTTTATAGGGTGTTGTTTGATTTAAATTTTGAAGATTGTGTGGTAGTTGAATTATTGTAGAATTGTGTATTTGACGTATTATTGTAGAATTGTTATATGATTTAAAATGTGATGAATTGTTATTAATCATTTCAATTGAAGTGATGTGTGGAATTATTTATTTATTATAATGTGAGTGAAAATAATATAATGTTGGAGTTGTGTATTATGATGATAAATTATTGAATGTTATATATGACTGAAATTATGCATTGGAGATTAACTTGTTGACTTATGATGTTACCACCTTGATGAATATCTCGAAATGCATATGCGTTTTATTCAATAGTGATGAATTATGTGACACCCTAAACCCCAAAATAATTATATATATATATAACAATTTATATCATATTTATATAAATTTGCAAAGGATAAAAAAAATTATGTTCCAAAGAAATAAAAAAATTATTTTAATTTAGATATTACGTTTCTCAAAAATCAAATGAACACTTTAAACTTCTTTACTCCATAGTGCAATCTCAATAAGCTGATTTAAGTATAATTACTGATTTAATTCTAAAAACTTGCTAATACTTATATGGTTTTCATACAAAAGTCGTTTCAAATTAAATAAGTAAAATACAAATTACAACCCTTATTCCCGGTATCACCTATCAGAGCTGGGTTCCTCCCAAACTTGAACTCCAAGACTCATTAACCTCTAACAACTGGGATTTCGCAAACGCAGGGTCAAACCAGTCAAACACAAGCAACAAAGGAGGTGAGTTTCGAAATCATGTTAATAGTATAATATATAAGTAAGAAGAACATGCAACAATCATAATAGACCATATCATAATCACATTACGATATATCAAAATATTTAAGTAAATAGTATCATATTATAACATCAAAGTCACTCAAGTAAAATAATCATCTCATTATAATATGCATCAAATTATCTAAGAGTAATTATTATTACTTTTGAAACACTTCAATCACAACGAGACAATCACAATGAAATGCAATGCTATGCATGAACTTAGACTCTACTTTCCAATGTGGTACCATTCTAACTCTGAAGTACTTGGTTAGGAGGTTTGATACTACCGGGATGGACAATTCAAATTGGCCTTGTCCTCTTTATTTATGTTTTTGTTTTTCTATTATTATTTTTATTATGCTAAAACAAAATTAATAATTATTTAATCTCCTTTTTAATATTACTCCAAACACAGTTTTCCAAACATTACTAATATTTTATAAATTAGAGTAATTGAAATACTCAATATAGAAAAAAATGTATTACTAATAATTGAAACTCACATTCAAGATAATCTCTACAATTATACTTATTTCTCAAAATACTCACATTATATTAATACCATCATATTAGAAAATAGTCAAAATTATGAAATAAATAAATATAACATCAATATTTTATATTAATTACTAAATCATAATAAATATATATAAAATCAGAATGTCATAACAAGTATATAAAAATAAATGAAATCAAACACAATATATTATATCTCAAGAATAATTATTTTTTAAAAAATAACTAAAAATAGAAAATAGTTATAAAATAATGAAATATAACTACATGATACTTAACTTCAATCAAGCGCACAAAAAATATTACAATTAATTGGGTACGCGTATATACACGTAAAGATTAACATAAATTCATTTTCTTTTAAAATATTACACTAAAATACTACTATTTTTTAAAAAAAATATCAAATAAAATATAATATTTATTATTTTTTTATCGCTCATTAATCTAATATTTTTTAAAACTATCAAAACCATAGAAAGCACGCAATATAACAAAAATATACTGAAAAAATATATCAAATGATTATTTCTTTACCTACTGGATTTTCTGAGAGCAGTAGTTAGGTTTACATGCATATATTCAAAGTTTTGTTGTTCTGAAGCAATTAGAGGCATTGAAAAAAATGGTACTAACATTATAATAAACATACAATTTAGTCATGGAGTAATTAGACTAGTCTTATCTAGAAAAGAAATTTTTTTTATACTAAATGTGTCTTTAATTCTACTTTTATCACCAAACTACAAAATATACACCATAATTATTTAATATATGTGATCTCTGTCTTATTTAATTAAAACTAGAATTGTTTATCGATTAGTATACAATATGTATGTTTCGATGATATTAATAATATTTTTGGATTATAATACAAATAGCAGATAATTTATGTATGTATTAATAATCAGTAAATTATTTATTCATTGGAACAATAATTAATTTGGTACTCGTTGTTGTATTGATTTATCTTCTTTTGCGACTATTAGAGTATGGTGGTTTGACGAGGACGCAACACATTAAATCAGTGGATCAGCTTCTTGGAGAAAAATCTTCAGCTAAGGTAAGGGTGAGAAGAGGTTCGACTTTAATGAGTATAAATACGTGGGATGAACGAGAATACCGAAAATTTCTAAAGATTCATTCGGTGGCTTACTACGTATGGTCTAGACTCTATTGAGTAATAATAATTAATTAATAATATTAATGAATGTAATAGTGAGGACTAAAATATGATTTAGCAACCTATATAAATTGTTCGTGAATCGATTTATATCAAGTTAGCATGTTGTCTGATTTTATGAAATTTATTGATGATGTTTTTGTATGAATGATATGTACTTGAGTGTTTTTGTTAGCTTGATTGGAATTTGTGATATTATTTGAGATGTCCCACCGTGTTGGATACTTATTATGTGAAATGGTGATGCAAACTTGATTGTGTATTAGTGGAGTAGTGTATAACTAGAAGAATTGGGAGTTTATAGTGATTGATTGATATAGAATATAATCGATGCATATTAGTGAATCAAACTGAAACTATGTGATTTTTGATGATCGAGTAATCTAAGATATGTGTTGTGATTTTGCGAGTTAGGATCTATTTGTCATCAATAATAGGGAGGGGTCCTGACAAACCTGTGATTCGAGGAATCAAACTGAAATGATGCCTGATCGTGGAGAGCTACAGTCTTACTGGGGTACATCTAGTGGGGAATTCGTAAGTGGATTAGTGGGTTATTCCCTAAGGCCGGGAACTACCGTGCAACACAAGAGTACCCCGACCGTCGCGTATATGTGTCTCGGGTTGAGCTGAGGGGATCTATGAGGACTTGGCCATTCATGAATTGTTCGTCCACTCTTGTAGTGGCATAGTATCAGGCCTCCTAACCAAGTACTTCAGAGTAGAATGGTACCAAATGATGAAGTATAGAATATACGACATGCATAACATTTCGTCCTTGTAATTGTTTTATTGTGATTTAATTAGATTAACCTTCGATATTATGTTCTTGAATGATTTCTTTATTTGTGTTGTTTTGACTAATTGCGTGTTCTCCTCGTGTATTTTATACTATTACATAATTTCAAAACTCCCCCGTCGTTGTTTGTATTTGGCGTTTGCGAGGGACGCAGACAAGTTGTAAGCTGCAGGTGATGACTAGTACCATTAGAGAGGCGGAAGCCATCTTGTCTTTTAGACTCTTATTATATGCATTATGTTCATGTTTTTTGAGCATTTTTTGTTTTGGGAATTCTCGCTCTGATTGTAAAACCCCAAATTTTATAATGAACTATTTTATTAATTAAATAGGAATTTAGATAATTAATTTGGTGTTAAAATTATTTTATAATATATGTTGATTAGTTTTATGATTAATTTTCCTTATAGGCATGATTTCTATGATGTACTAGTTTTATAAATATTAGATTACGTGAGCGATATAAATAATAAATATTATATTTTACTCTTTGATCTATTTTTTTTGAAAAATAATAGTAGTTTAGTGTAATATATAGTTTAAAGAAAAAGATTTTGTGCAATTTTACGTGTATATACGTGTACCCAATTAATGTAATATTTTTGTGTGCGTTTGACTGATATTAAGTATGCACGTAGTTATATTTCAATTATTTATAACTACTTTCTATTTTTAGTTATTTTTTTTATAAATAATATCTTGAGATAGAATTGATCTTGTGTTTGATTTCTTTTATTTTTATATGCTTTTTATGACATTGTGATTTTATATATATTTATTATGATTTAGTAATTAATATAAAATATTGATGTTATATTTATTTATTTTATGATTTTGACTATTTTCTAATATCATGATGTGAGTATTTTGAAAAATAAGTATAATTGTAGAGATTATTTTGATTATTAGTAATATGAGGAAGATAGTTTTAATTATTAGTAATATGTTTTTTTATATTGATTATTTTAATTACTCTAATTTAACATATATTAATTATGAAATATTAGTAATGTTTTAAAAAATTTAATGATGTTTGATAGAGTATTTAAAAAAAAAAGAGATTAAGTAACAATTAATTTTGTTTTAGCAAAATAAAAATAATAATAGTAAAATATAAATTAAATAAGGGACAAATGGACTTGACCCATTTAGGTTAACCCTAATTATGTTAATAAAATAAAAGAAAAAAAACAAGGAAGGAAGCTTACGGCCATCACTAGTAAAACCAAGGGAAACCAACAACAAGCCTATCGTTTGGCACCGGTGATCGATAACTGTTCCAGAAAACTTTCTCTGTTTTCACCCAAATTTCAGTATGTTGTTCCATTCAATTAGTTAGTCAATTAAACACAATTTTTCAGATTTTTAACCATCCAAATTTCTCTCTAAAATCCCCGACTTCTCCGCTTGTTAAATTACTTAGTTTGAACCGTTCTCCTTCACCGTAAGTCCGATTTGAGTGAAACCAACGCCAAAACGACCGTGTGAAAAATTTCTATTTTACCCACTGATTTGTTTTCTGATTTATGGTAAGTCTCCTTGTCCGAATTTCGAATTTAGTTTTTAAAGGATGTTCTCATAATTTATTTTTAACGTTTACCCATAAACTGTCGAGTTAGATCGATTGAAAGACAAAGAGTCAATGAACAAAGGATGTTTGCTCGTGGAATCGTAGTCGTGTGTGAAAGCGTCAAAATAAGGTAAGGGGTGACAGATCGTTTCAATTCATGAGTATAATATATTGTGAGATGAACGGGAAAACCGTATTTCCCAACGATTCATCCGGGGCTCGCTACGTACGACAGTAGCCCTTTGAGTGATAAATTAATTAATCTGGAAATAAGAATATTGTGAGATTAAAATGTGAAATAGAAATATTTATAAGGTGTTGATTGATTTAATTTTGTTAAATGTGTGATATTATATATTATTGTGATATTTAACATTATTGTGATATTTGATATTATTGTGATATTCAAAATTATTGTGATATTTGATGTTATTGTGATATTTGATACCATTGTGATATTTGATTTCAAATGAATTTAGTGCATATGTTTGATTAAATGAGTTTATGTGAATGCAGTGTATAATGTAAGTTTATTTGATGATGATGTGTGATTTATGATATAAATTTGTGATAAGTTTATGTGATGCTAATGATGATGTTTGATTGATGATAGTGATTCTATAAAATTGTGATGAGTTTATGTGATGAGATATGATTAATGATAGTGATATTGTGATGAGAATATTGAATTAACCCCATAGTTGATGAAATAATGGTGATTTCAATTTGTGTTTGAGATGACGGTTTTATTGGAGTATCATATACCAACGAGGGGAGAAAATAAATATTGTGAATTTGTGAAGTGGAGATTATTTTGTCATCATATAGGTAGGGCCTGACAAGCCTAGTGATTCCAGGGAAGTACAACTGAATGAGCCTGATCGCGGCAGTCTGCTGTCGAGCCTTAATGCAAGATTGTTAGACCTTGGAGGTATTCGGGTGGGGAATTCCTAGGTGACTTGGAGGTAGTACTCCAAATGTCGGGAGCTACCACGCAACACACGTTTACCTCGACTGTCACATATATGTGTCTCGGGTTGAGTTGAGGGGATCTATGAGGACATGTCCAATTTGAATTGTCCGTCCACCTGGATGGTGGCATAGTATCAAGCCTCCTAACCAAGTACTTCAGAGTTAGAATGGTACCACATTGTGAAGTAGAGTCTAAGCTCATGCATAACATTGCATTTTATTGTGATTGTGTTTGTTGTGATTAATATGTATCGTGGGTGGTGATAATTTCTCTTAGATGATTTGATGTTATAGTGAGATTTATTGATTTCCCTTGAGTGATCTTGACTTTTTAATGTGATATTTTCTTGATGGGATGTTTGTGCAATGATACGGTTCTATTATGATTGTTTGCGTGTTCTTCTTACTTGTATTATACTGCCATCATGTTTTCAAAACTCACCTCCTTCGTTGTTTGTGTTTGACTGGCTTGACCCTGCGTTTGCGAAATCGCAGTTATTACAGGTTAATGAATCTCGAAGTTCAAGAAAATAAGTTTAAAGTATTCCTTTTGATTTTTGAGAAACGTGATATCCTAAATTAAAATTAAAGTTTTTATTTTCTTGGAAATATATTTTTATTTATCCACTGCAAATTTTATAGAAATATGATATAAGTTATTATATATATTATTTTGGGGTTTAGGGTGTCACACTGATAGTGACATCGGATTGAGACTATATTTGCACTTAACATTAAACATATGTATGTGTACTTCCAAAAGGATTTTATTGTCTGAGATTGTGATTTCAAGTTGTTAAGTTTGATGGAACCTTTGGATCTATTTGACGTGTTTATGACTACATGATACTCTTTACCTCAATAAATATATATGTTTGGAAGTTTTTATATTTAGTTATTTGAAGAAGTTCATAGTTTTAAAAATAAGAAAATTAAAATTTGTTTTAATTAGGGTTTAGGGTGTCACACAACCATCTTTTATTATCACATCACATGAATTTGTCTAACCAAACATATGAACATAATTTCATTCAACATCCAACATCACAATAATGACAAATTTCAACTACCACTCAAGTATAAAAAATTAAATCAATCAACACCTTATAAAAATTTCTATTTCATATTTTAATCTCACAGTTCTCATATATCATATTAATGAATTTATCTCCCAAAGGGCTACTACCGTACGTAGCGAGCCCCAGATGAATCATTGGGAAATATAATTTTCCCGTTCATCTCACACTATATTATACCCATGAATTCAAGCACTCTCTAACCCCTTACCTTATTTTGAAGCTTTCACACACGAATACGATTCCACAAGCAAACAACATTTGTTCATTGACTCTTTGTCCTTCAATCTGTGACACCCTAAACTCAAAAATAATATATAATAATTCATACAAGAATTTTTCAAATTATAATTCGCAGCTGATAAGAAAAATTTGTTTTCAAGAAAATAAAAACTTTTATAACTAATTTAGGATATCACAATTCTCAAAATTAAAAAGAAACAATTTAAACTTTTTCCCCTCATAAAACAATGCAATCTCCATAAATTTGATTAAACTATAATTTCTTAATTCCAAAAGTTTACTTGTACTTATAAGATTTTCATCTAAAAAGTTGTTTTTAATTAAATAAATAAAAATACACTTATAACTCTCATTCCCAGTATCACCTATCAGAGCGAGCTTCTCCCAAACCTGAACTTCAAGACTCATTAACCTGTAATAACTGCGATTTCGCAAACGCAGGGCCAAGCCAGTCAAACACAAACAACGAAGGAGGTGAGTTTTCGAAATCATGTTAATAGTATAATATAAGTAAGAAGAACACACAAACAATCATAATATAGCATTTTATAATCACATAACGATATATTAAAATATTTAAGTAAATAGTATCATATTACAACATCAAAGTCACTCAAGTAAAATAATCATCTCATTATAATATGCATCAAATCATCTAAGAGTAATTATTATTACTTTTGAAATGCATCAATCACCACAAAATAATCACAACGAAATGCAATGCTATGCATGAGCTTAGACTCTACTTCACAATGTGGTACCATTCTAACTCTGAAGTACTTGGTTAGGAGGCTTGATACAATGCCACCATCTCAGTGGACAGACAATTCAAATTGGCCCTGTCCTCATAGATCCCCTCAGCTCAACCCGAGACACATATACGCGACAATCGAGATAAACGTGTGTTGCGTGGTAGCTCCCGACATTTGGAGTGCTACCTCCAAGTCACCTAGGAATTCCCCACCCGAATACCTCCAAGGTCTAACAATCTTGCCTTAAGGCTCAACAGCAGGCCGCCACGATCAGGCTCATTCAGTTGTACTTCCCCAAAATCACTAGGCTTGTCAGGCCCTACCTATATGAAGACAAAATAATCTCCACTTCACAAATTCTCAATTTTTATTTTCTCCCCTCATTGGCCTATGATACTCCATTAAGACCGCATCTCAAACACAAATTGGAATCAAAATTATTTCACCAACTATGGGGTTACTTCAATATTCTCATCACAAATGCACAATATCACTATCATTAATCATATCTCATCACAAAAACTCATCACTATTTTATAGAATCACTATCATCAATCAAACATCATCATTATCATCACATAAACCTATCACAGATTTATATCATAAATCACACATCATCATCAAATAAACTTACATTATACACTGCATTCACATAAACTCATTTAATAAAATACATGCACCAAATTCATTTGAAATCAAATATCACAATGATATCAAATATCACAATAATATCAAATATCACATTAATGTTAAATATCACAATAAAATCAAATATCACAATAATATCAAATATCACACATTTAACTAAATTAAATCAATCAACACCTTAAAAATATTTCTATTCCATATTTTAATCTCAATTTTCTTATTTGCACATTAATTAATTTATCACTCAAAGGGCTACTGCCGTACGTAGAGAGCCTCAGATGAATCATTGGGAAATATGATTTTTCCATTCATCTAGCACTATATTATACTCATGAATTCATACGCTCTCCCACTCCTTACCTTATTTCGACGGTTTCACACATAAGTATGATTCCTTGAGAAAACAATATTTTTTCTTTGACTTTTTGTCCTTCAATCGATTTAACTCGACAGTTTATGAGTAAACGTCAAAAATAAATAATGAGAAAATACTCTAAAAACTTAACTTCGAAATTCGGTTAAGGAAAATTACCATAAATCAGAAAACCAATCAGTGGATAATATAGCCACTTTTCACAAGACCGTTTTGGCATTGGTTTCACTCAAATCGGGCTTATGGTGAAGAAGAACAGTGCAAATTAACAAATTCTGTAAACAAATAAATCAGGTATTTTAGGGAGAAATTTGGGTTGTTAAAAATCTGGAAAATTGTGTTTAATTGAATAGTTAAATGAGAAAGTTATCGATCATTGGTGTCAAACAATAGGTTGTTGTTGTTGTGTTTCCTCTTTGGTTTCAGAGCTGCCCGTCCAATTCCCTTTTTTTCTTGTGGTTGTTTTATTTTGTTTACAATTAGGGTTGGTAAAACCCATTGGTCCCTTTATTTATTTTTAAATAAAACCAATAATTATTAAAACTAATATTTTAACATATTTTGTAACATAATTTAATTACTAAATATTGCTAATATTTCCAAACTAATATTTATAAAATAAAGTAATTAGTCTCTTAAAATATATTAATAATCAAAACTCTCATATTCAAACTAATCACCCTAATGATACTTTAAAAAAAAAATCACATTAAAATACTATCATCATAAGAGTATATTCAAAATTATAAAATAAATAAGTATAAAATCAACACTTTATATTAAATACTAAATCATACTAAATATATGTATAATCACAATATCATAATAAGTATATAAAAATAAAGAAAATCAAACACAATATTACCACTATCTCAAGATAATTATTTATAAAGTAAATAACTAAAATAAAATATATTTAGAATTAAATAAATATAATTAAGTACACAATTAATATTAGTCAAACGCATAAAAGAATGTTATATTAATTGGGTGCACGTATATACACGTAAAATCGCATAAAATCTTATTCTTCAAAATATTACACTAAAATACTATTACTTTAAAAAAAAATATATAAAATAATAAAATAAAATATTTATTATTTATATCGCTTATTTAATATAATGTGTATCAAACTAGCACATCATAAAAAACATTCATATAACAAAAATTAATCACAAAGTTTATTAACATATATTTTATAATAATTTTAACATAAAATTAATTATTTCAAATTCTATTTAATTAATAAAATAGTTTATTATAAAATTTGGGGTGTTACAATTCTCCCGTTGTTATAGAATTTCGTCCTCGAAATTTTCGGTGAGTGAACTAATATCCAACTTACTACCCTCAAGATTCAAACTTAGTCTATAACCATATTTAAGACATTCAATTTCCAATTAAGCACAACATTTATCATTCAATTATGAAATAAAATACCATAGAGTTACTCATTGTAATTTACATATAAAACATACCAATTCTCCCGTATAAAATCTTTTTTTTAATATATACATACATATA
>PGTU02006160.1:0-17392 GCA_002896215.2 Cicer echinospermum
CTATGACCGAGAGACCCTTACATCATTCTTCTCCAAAATTTATAATTGTGTTTCAGGTTTCACGTCAGATTTCAAACACTAGCCATAGTCTTTTTCGAAAATACGAATTTCGTTCTTTTTTTGTCGATGGTACGAAAATCGCCTGAAAAGTCCAGATGAAATCGATGACTGGGAAACCCTAGTAGCATTCTACTCCAAAATTTATAATTGTCCTTCGGTTTCCGCGTCATATTTCAAACACTAGCCATCGTTTGGTCAGAAAATACGGATTTCGGTCCAGTTCTGTCGAGCAGTACGAAAATCCCCCGAAAAGTCCAATGAAATCGAGGATCGGGAGACCCTTACAACGTTCTTCTCCTAAATTTATAACATTGTTTCAGATTCCGCATCAGATCTCAAACACTATTCATCATCTGGTCCAAACAAAAGATTTCGATCCATTTTTTTCGAGGGGTAAGAAAATCGCCCAAAAAGTCCAGATGAAATCGAGGACATGGGGACCCTGATAGGATTCTTCTTCTAAATTTATAACTGTGTTTGGGTTCCGCGTCAGATTTCAAAAACTAGCCATCGTACTGTTCCAAAATACGAATTTCGATCCATTTTAGTCGGGTAGTACGAAAATCGAACGAAAAGTCCAGATGAAATCGAGGACCGAGAGGCCCTTATAGCATTCTTCTTCTAAATTTATAACTGTATTTCGGGTTCCATGTCAAATTTCAAACGCTATCCATCGTCTTGTTCGAAAATACTGATTTCGGTCCATTTTAGTCGGATGGTACGAAAGTCGCTTGAAAAGTCCAGAAGAAATCTACGACTGGGAGACCCTTATAGCATTCTTCTCCAAAATTTATAAATGTGTTTCGAGTTCCGCACTTGATTTCAATCACTAGCCAAAGTTTGGTCTGAAAATACAGATTTTAGTTGATTTTGGGTGAGGGATACGAAAATCGCCGGAAAAGTCCAGATGAAATCGAAGGACCAAGAGACCCTTATAGCATTCTTCTCCAACATTTATAATTGTGATTCGGGTTTCACGCCAGATTTCAAACACTAGCCATCGTCTGGTCTGAAAATATGAATTTCGGTCCATTTTTGTCGTGTGGTACGAAAATTGCCCGAAAACACCAAATGAAATCGAGGACCAGGAGACCGTTATAGCATTCTTCTCCTAATATTATAACTGAGTTTCGGGTTCCGTCTCAGATTTCAAACACTAACAATTGTCTTGTTCGAAAATACGAATTTCGGTCCATTTCGGTCAATGACCAGGAGACCCTTATAGCATTCTTCTCCTAAATTTATTACTGAGTTTTGGGTTCCACGTTAGATTTCAAACACTAGCAATCACCATGTTCGAAAATACAGATTTCCATCCATTTTTTGTCGGGTGGTACAAAAATCACCCGAAAAGTCCAGATGAAACCGAGGATTGGGAGACCCTGATAGCATTCTTCTCAAAAATTTTATTATGGTTGTTAGGTTTCGCGGCCAATTTCAAATACTTTTGCATCGTCTAGTCCCCAAAAATATAGATTTGGATAATTTTTAACGAGGGTAAGAAAATCGCCGGCAAAGTCCAGATGTAATCGAGACCGAGAGAGCCCTTATATCATTCTTCTCAATTTAAACTGTTTTCTGAGTTCCGTATCATATTTCAAACACTAGCCATATGTTTTGTTCAAAAATAAGAATTTTCGGTCCATTTTAATTTGGTGGTACGATAATCACCCGAAAATACAGATGAAATCGACGTGAGAAACCCTTATAGAATTCTCCTAAATAAAATTTAATAACTGTAATTTCGGGTTCCGGGTCAATTTCAAACACTAGCTCCTAGTCTGCTCTTGAAATACTGATTTTCGCCTCAATTTTTGTATGGTCTTGAAAATCGCGCGAAAAGTCTAGATTAAATCGAGGACCTGGAGACCCTCATAGCATTCTTCTCCAAAATCTATAACTGTGTTTCGGATTCCGTGTCAAATTTCAAAAACCAGCACTCGTCTGTATTCAGGAAATACTGATTTCGGTCCATTTTTGTCTGGTGGTATGAAAATCGCCCGAAAAGTCCAGATGAAATCGAGGACTGGGAAACCCTTATAGCATTCTTATCCAAAATTTATAACTGTGTTTCAGGTTCCGCAACACATTTCAAACACTAGCTATCGTCTGGTATGAAAATGCAGATTTTGGTCCATTTTTGTCGAGGGATGCGAAAATCTCCCAAAAAGTCCAGATGAAATCGGGGAGAAGATGATTCTTGTAGCATTCTTCTCGTAAATTTATAACTGAGGTTCGGGTTCTTCGTCAAATTTCAAACACTAGCCATTGTCTGGTCCGAAAATACGAATTCCGTTCCTTATTTGTTCAGTGGCACTGAAATCGCCTAACTCATGATGAATCAAGGACTAAGAGACCTAAGCATTCTTCTCCAAATAATTATACTGTATATCGGGTTCCGAGTCAAATTTCAACCACTAGCACCTCGTCTGGTCCAAAAATACCAGATTTTCGGTCATTTTTGTTATGTGGTAGAAAATCGCTAGAAAAGTCTGGGATAAATCGAGGACCAGAAGACTCTTACAACATTCTTCTCCTAAATTTATAAATGTATATCGGTTCCCGTCAGTATTCAACACTCGCCATCGTCTTGTGGAAATTACGGATTTCTGTCCATTTTTGTCGGGGTGTACGAAATCGCCAGAACAAGTCCAATGAAATCGCAGGATCGGGGTGACCTTATAGCATTCTTCTCCTAAATATATAACAATGTTTCTATTTCAGTTCAGATTTCAAACACTAGCCATTGTCTGGTTCTTAAAATACAGATTTTTGGTCATTTTTGTAGAGGGGTACGAAATTGCCCGAAAGTCTAGATGACAATCGAGGGCGGGAGACCCTTAAACATTCTTCAATTTTACAAATTTATATTTGTGATCGGGTTCTACGTCAGAATACAAACCAAGCATTGTCTTGTTCGAAAATACGGGATTTCGGCCCATTTTAGTCGGGTGGTAGAAAATCGCCCTTAAAAATTCAGATGAAATCGAAGACCGAAGAACCTTAAGCATTCTTCTCCTAAATATATAACAATGTTTCAGGTTCCGCGTCAAAATATCAACAGTACAATCATCTTGTTCGAAAATACAAATTTCAGTTTATTTTAGTCGGTGGTGCCGAAATTCGCCGAAAAATCCAGATGAAATCTAAGACCGGGAGTCCCTTATATCATTTTCTCCAACATTTATAATGTGTTCGGGTTCCACGTCAGATTTCAAACAACTAGCATAGTCTTATTCGAAATATGGATCTCGGGTCTTATTAGTCGATCGTATGAAAAATTTCCCAAAAAGTCCAAATGAAATCGCAGACATGGAGACTCTTGTAGCCATTATTGTCAAAACTTTATAACTGTGTTTCGAGTTCCACGCTAGATATCAACCACTAGCCAAAGTGTGGTCAGGAAAATACAAATTTTAGTCCTTTTTTGTCGAATTGGTACGAAATGCCGAAATTCTAGATGAATATCGAGTACCAAGAGAACTTTATAGCATTCTTCTCTAAAATTTATAACTGTGTTTTCGGGTTCACGCTCAGATTTCAATACTGGGCATTTTTGTCGAATGGTACGAAAAACCGCCCAAAATAATCGATGAAATCGGAGGACCAGAAGACTCTTATTCGCTTCTTCTCCTAAATTTATAACTGAGTTTCGGTTCTGCCTCAGATTTCAACACCTAGAAATTTGTCTTGTGAAAATCTGGTTATTGGGTCATGATTGTGGCTGTGTTCGAAAATCGCCTGAAAAAGTCCAGATGAAATCGAGGACCGAGACACCCTTATAGCATTCTTTTCCTATATTTATAATTGTTTTTCGAGTTCTGTGTCAGATATCAATACTAAGCCATTGTTTTGTTCAACAATACGAATTTCGGTCCATTTTTGTCGTGTGGTACGAAAATAGCCCGAAAGTCTAGATCAAATCGAGGACCGATGACCCTTATATCATTCTTCTCCTTAATATATAACAGTTGTTTCGGGTTCTGCGTAAGATGTCAAACACTTGTAATCGTCTGGTCCGAAAATACAATTTTGATCATTTTTTTGTCAAGGGGTATGAAAATCTCCCAAAAGTCCAGATGAAATCGAGGACCGAGAGACGTTTTTGTAGAAATTATGGCCTCTATTTGTTAAAAAATATATGAGAATTATTATCAACAAAGATTATCTAATTCTTTCCTAAGTGATGAATTAAAAACAAATACAACTTGTTTAATTTTAATTCCTATTTTAACAGAAAAGAGTCATACAGATTATTCACAGCGGAAGTTTATAATCACATGCAAGATTAATATGAAAAGTAAAGAGAGATAGGAAATAGTGCACCAGGATTTTTATACTGGTTCGGCTATCACTTTGATAGCCTACATCTAGTCCTGAAATCCAACACAGATTTCAGCCTTTCACTAGAATGATTTGAGGAATATTTTTACAGACTTTCCAGCGTTACAGCCTATCCATCCAACTCACAACCACTTCTATCACAATACCAACCTATCCCAAAGAGTTAATCGTCAAACTCAAGCGAGATCAAGCCGAGGCTTCTTTTAGATGAATACACGCATCCCAAAAGATAACCACCAGTGTACTTACTGGATTTCTAAAACTGCAATTATAGAGATTTGTCTTTCACAAAGAATTAAAGAATATCAAGAAACTTTGACTCAATCACAATGTAGGATCTCACACAAAAGTATTTAGCCAATGAGTATTTGTGTGTTGTAACAATTTTTCTCTCAAAGTGTTTTTCAGTCCTTTTTGTTTATGAAAAAGTGTAACAATTGTTATTCAAAAAAATTGTTTAAAAAGTGATTGAATCAGCTTATATATATTCAGAAAAACATCAGGACAATCGATTGCTCAATCGATTGTATAAACGTTTAAAACTAGCTTAATCGATTGCCCAATCGATTTTCGCGTGTCTTGTTTTCTTGAATCTTGAAAAATATAAGCATGAATCGATTTGCCAATCGATTCTTTTAATACATAAATCAGAAACTGAAACTAAGAATATGTCAGAATCGATTGAGTAATCGATTATAGGTGTTTTGTTCAAACAACGAGATCAAAACAATCGATTGCTCAGTCGACGTATATTCATAGTCCTAATCGATTTGGCAATGAGCTGAATTCTTCCTGTAACTCAAACATTTAGCTTCAATCGATTCGTCAACTGATTGTGCTAGTCATAGTGACTCAGACATTTACTTCAATCGATTGTGCTGGTCACAGTGACTTAGACATTTACTTCAAATCGATTTGCAATCGATTGTGCTTGTTACAGAACCTCAACCATTTTGTCAAAATCAATGTGCCAATCGATTTATTCAAAGTGTTTCTGATAAATGATTAACTTCAATCGATTGTCACAAAACTTGTTGTTTATGAAATCTAATTCAATTGATGTCCCAATCGATTTGATGGATCACAAAACTTATTCCTGATGAAAAAATTTGCCACAATCGATTTGCCAATCGATTGATTCAATAATTGGTTGGTTCTGTGAATCACACAATCGATTACTCAATTGATGTCCCAATCGATTGTCCAATAGATTGGATTAAGCCCAGAACTCAGGTTTCACTAAAAACCTTTAAGTAATCGATTTCCCAATCGATTACGTAGTAAAAACTCTTGTTCTGAGTCAGAAAATCGATTGCCCAATTGATTCATCAATTGACTTATTAGTTGATTGATTTACTTTCTTTGGCAAATACTTAGGTATGAAATCATAGTGATTAGTCTACTAAAACAACTACTATGACAACTAATCACACTATACATATTTGCATCTTTCTCAAGCGCATCCTCCAATTTTGGTTGATTCCTTGAGTTCCAAGCTTTTGTTCCAAGTGTATAGTGTCTGCTTGTTTTCCTGAAATGTTTTCTCAATTCAAATCATTAGATCAATCAAATACTTCATATGTATTGTATGTTTGGGAATTAAATCAAAAACATGATCAGGGAGCTCATGACTTACAAACTCCCCCTTTTTGATTTAATGACAAACACACAGTTTTAAACCTTGAGATTATTTTAGAATCTCCCCCTGAATTTTAGAGATTAGGATTCATTTCAACCACATAAGCACAAATTGGTATTAGAGTACAAACATGGTACATTATTATGTATCAGAATGCATTATGTATCAGATATGGCAATATCACATAATTAGAGCAATAATCAGAGCATTATATAATCAATAACACAAGTTCAATTTGATACCAATCACCAATGTAATATCACAAGTTAAACCAATCTCCCCCTTTTGTCATTGAATACAAAAAGAAATACAAGAGAGAGTGATTAATCAAAAAGAAGAATAAGATATATACAAAAATATTACAAAGCAACAAAGAAAAAACTAAAACCTAATCAACTAAACTAGGACTGCTCCTCATTATCATCAACGGGAGAGGTTGAGACTGCTGTATTATCCTCAGCAAGTGTCTCCTCACCATGAGGTTTCAGCACTTTCTAGATTGGTAGGATTTTGTTCTTCAGCTGCTTGCCTGCCAATCTCAACAATGTCCTCAAAGGACATTTTGAGACCCAAGTGCTCTTGAATGGCAGCAACATCTTGAACCACTGAATTTAAGGTTTCTTGGAGTTCCTCGAGAGAGGCTTCCACCCTTGCATTGTGGGCAGCTTGAGATTCTATCAGCTCCAACAGCTTAGCCATAAGCTCAGATTGTGCTTCAGCTGGTTCAGTTGGTTCAGCACTTGGGGTTGCTTGATCAGCACTTGGTTACATCCTGGTCCAAATGCCATTGATCCTTTTCAATTGCATCTGGTTAAAAATGGATTCACCAAAGGTTAACATGGTCTTAATTGATTCTTCATTGGCACAAGAAACCTTAAAGTGCCTCAGAATCTTCATAACCAAACTGGGTAAGGGAGCATTAGCTTGCCTTGTGCTGACTCAACCATATTCAACAACACAATCCAAGCCCAGCTCATCTTGAGCTCCTTGTACAGTCCCCAAAGTAGGATGATATCCAGCCTCTGTACAACGGCGTGATTTCCAAAGCGAGGTACTAACGTCCGTGTTAGCACATACATTAGCATACGATGATGAACCTTCATCAGTCAAGTTGGTAGGGAGACTTTCTCAACAAAACCTTCCATCATCAAGTCCTGAATAGCCGTATGCCTATCCACTGATGATTCCGATGCTTCATCATCAGAGTCACCCTCTGTTCTTCCATCAATGGTTTCACCATATAATGGTAATCCTGTCAGTTTAGAGAATTCTTCAAAAGTCATTGAGATTCTCTTGCCCCTTCACTTCAGCCTCGAATCCAGTTTTGGTGAGTTTGAAGGTAGAGTAGAAGGCTCTAATTAGCCTTGGGTAGATTTCCAAAGAACAGGAAAGGAAATCCACTAAACCATGAAATCTTAAGTGATTTTGGAAGGTAAACCCATTTTGAATCAAAAAAGGTAAAATCCAGAGTTCTAGCCTCTTGGATTTTCCTTTTTAAGAAAGAAGAAGGGAGAGCAATTTCTTCAACTGGTTTGCCTTTGGGAGGCTGAACCTTCTTTGGTTGGGGGGAAGAAATAGTCTTCTTCTTTTTCTGGGTTGCTCCTTTCATGGCATCCCCCATGAGCTTTTCAGATGGAGGAGCTTTCCTCTTTTTTGTTGTTCTTGAGCGATTGCAACAACCTTCCCTTTGTCTTTAGCTAATACCGTATGAGTAGGTATTGAGACTCTTTTAGCAGGAGGTGAAGGAGGTTGAGGGAGGGTGTTCTTTCCACTAGATGTGAAGATGAATCTAGGGAAACTGATTTTAGGTCTTGTAGTTTGCTTCACTCGTGCCATTGTAGATTTTGGAAATTTAAGATATCTGAGAGGATTGAGAAGGATTAAGATGTAGAAAAATTCGAAGTTGGGTGAGAAAAATATGAACTGATGGTGAAAGTGGGTTGAGAAATCGATTTAGGGTTTATATAGAACTGTTCAGAATCGATTTCCCAATCGATTTTATTTCACTTCTGGTTTACCAAAATCGATTGTCCAATCGATTGTGTTACCGTTACTTGAGTGAACTAAAAATATATCCGTTACACCCACTTCCGACGGCTATAATTTTTCTCAACAGTCGTCTTGTAAATCGATTTCCAAATCGATTTCGTAATTGATCCTTCAGTTTAATAAATCGATGTCCAAATCGATTTCCTCACAAGTTCAGAAATCTTCTAATCTCAACATCGATTTCCAAATCGATTCACATAAGTGCAGGTTAAAAAAAAAATCTGATTCAATCGATTTTCCAATCGATGCTCGGGTTTAAGGTTGGAAAACTTCTCAAAATTGTGGATGTCTTAACCAAACAATCGATTATTAAATTGATTCTTTAAAAGATTTTCCAAATCTTCCATCGATTTTGCAATCGATTGAGTTGATGTATAATCCACAATTTGACTTATGAGATGTGCTAAATCGATTATGAAATCGATTCTAAAGTTTGTTGACATAGACAAATAAGACACTATGTACTATAAATCGATTATGCAATGGATTATCGTGTTTTCAATTTTGACAATTAAAACACTGTGCACCATAAATCGATTATGCAATCGATTTTGTAATGCAGTTTTCCTATTTGGTCACAGGATAATCGATGTTGCAATCGATGTTGTCACAAGGATCAGATTTCATTGAGATCTATAATACAAAGTTTCATTCTTATAAAGAAGAAACTGTCCTTGGGTAAGGCTTTGGTGAAAATATCAGCCAACTGATCAGCTGTATTGACATATTCAAGCTTGATCTTACCCTGTTGATATTGATCTCTAATAAAGTGATGCCTAATCTCTATATGTTTGGTTCTAGAATGCATGACATGGTTCTTAGTGATATTTATAGCACTAGTATTATCACACATGATGGGCACAATACCTAGATCAACACCAAAGTCAGAAAGGTGTTGTTGCATCCATAAGATTTGTGCACAACAGCTTCCAGCAGCTACATACTCAGCTTCAGCTGTTGAAAGTGCAACACTATTTTGTTTCTTGCTATGCAAGATACAAGTGAGTTCCCTAATAGTTGGCAGTACCAGATGTACTTTTTCTGTCCAATTTGCAGCCAGCAAAATCAGAATCAGAATAACCAACTAGAGTGCAAGTAGATCCCTTAGGATACCACAAACCTAGATCTTTGGTTCCTATAAGATATCTAACAATACTTTTGACTGCACTTAGATGGGATTCTTTTGGATTGGCTTGGTATCTAGCACACATGAAAACACTAAACATAATGTCTGGTCTACTAGCTGTAAGGTATAGTAAGGATCCTATCATGCCTCTAAACATTGTCACATCAACCGATTTTCCCTTCTCATCTCTATCTAAATGACAAGCTTGACTCATGAGTGTATCAATGGATTTAAACTTATCAAAACCAAACTTCTTTGAAAGATCATTACAGTATTTGGTTTGACTTAGGAAAATGCCATTCTTGCTTTGTTTGATTTGAAATCCCAAGAAGTAAGTTAATTCTCCCATCATGGACATTTCAAATTTTCTTTTCATTGTATTTTCAAATTCTTTACAAAGCTTATTGTTTGTTGATCCAAAATTATGTCATCAACATAAATTTGGGACCAATAGAATGTCTTTTCCTTGTCTTTTGATAAAAAGTGTCTTATCTACATCTCCCCTTGAAAAATTTTCTTGTAAGAGGAAATTGCTTAGCTTTTCATACCAAGCTCTTGGAGCTTGTTTCAAGCCATAGATGGCTTTTGTCAGTTTAAACACATGATTTGGAAAACATAGGATCTTCAAAACCAGGTGTTTGACTAACAAAGACTTTCCTCTTGGATGTCTCCATTTAAAAAGGCACTTTTTACATCCATTTGATATAGTTTAAAGTCCATTATACATGCATAAGCAAGTAGGATTCTAATGGCTTCTAGTCTAGCTACAGGTGCATAGGTTTCATCATAGTCAATGCCCTCCTCTTGGTTGTGTAACCGTTGGCCACTAGCCTAGCCTTATTCCTAGTAATTACCCCATTCTCATCCATTTTGTTTCTAAACACCCACCTAGTTCCTATGACATGTTTATCTTCTGGTTTGGAACTAGAATCCACGCTTTGTTTCTCTAAAATGATTGAGCTCTTCTTGCATGGCAACTATCCAGTCATGGTCCATAAGAGTTCCTTTATGTTTTTGGGTTCTACTTGAGATACAAAGGCTGTGAAGTTGCAGAAGTGTCTAAGGGTTTTCTAGTTGTAACTCCTTTAGAGATCTCTCCTATGATGTTGTCAATGGGATGGTTTTTTGTTAAACTTCCATTCCTTAGGTAAATCTACATCTTCCCTAATAGGTTCTACACAATCAGGTTGTTTTGGATGGTACTGGTTCATTAGTTCTATTTTGTTCAAATTCATACAATATCATCCAGAATAATCACCAACTATAGGAGGAGTGTTGTTTCAAGTTTTCACAGCAAAACATTTCATCAAATTTTACATGAACAGATTCCTCTATAGTTTTTAGGTTCTTTTTATTGTAGATTCTATAGGTTTAACCTTACTAGATTGGGAATAACCTAGAATAAATTACCCTCATCTGCCTTAGGATCAACTTTCCTACATGTTTTGCTTTTGCATTGTTTATTACAAAGCACTTGCATCCAAAAGACCCTAAAGTAAGAGATGTTTGTTCTACCCTTGTATGAACTCATAGGGAGTTTTTCTAAGTATTGGCCTATAAGAACTCTATTCACTACATGTGTGGCCAGTGTTTATAGCATCAGCCAGAAATACTTAGGAAGATTTGAGTCTTTAATCAATAGTTCATTAGCTAGTTCCTCTAAAGACAATATTCATTTTCCTTTCTACAACTCCATTTTGCTGTGGAGTTCTAGGGCTGAGTATATATGGTGAATTCCATTTTGTTCACAGTAAGTATTAAAGGAATCATTTGGGATTCTCCACCATGATCACTCTTGATGGAGATTATTTTCTGGTTCTTCTCATTTTGAACTAAATTTGCAATCTTTTTGAAAATAGAGAAGGCCTCACTCTTGTGAGTCAGAAAAATGTCCAAGTATACCTAGAGTAATCATCTACTAACACATAACGTACAAGTTTCCTCCAAAGCTTCTAACTTGAGATGGACCAAACAGGTCCATATGTATCAACGGTAAAACCCTATTGGTTTGAACTAAATCTATTGGGGAAAGGATGACTTAACTAGCTTACTCTTCTCACAGGAAGTCACACAACTTATCCTTAGTGAACTTTCTATTTTATTAGTCCTAGAACTATTGTTTACTAACTAGTTTGTTCAGGTGGTCCATATGTATATGAGCCACTCTCTTATGCCATAACCAGTTATCATCAACATTGGATAATAAGCAGCAAATAGTACTAGCAGGCAAAGTATTAAAATCAAGCATGTAATGTTATTGATTCTGTCACCTACTAACCTTATGTCTTTATTCTCCTTGTGTCAATTATACAAGACTGAGATGTAAAGCATACCTGGAATCCCTTATCACAGAGTTGACTTAATACTGATCAAATTGTGCTTTAAATCCTTTACATACAAAACGTCTTTATCACTGTAGTTGATTCGTTTCCTATATCTCCAATATCGAGTATCTTACCTTGTTATTGTCACCATATTTAACAAATCCACCATCTTTTAAGTTCAGAGACAAGAACTATGACTTGTCTCCAGTCATATTGCTTGAACATCCACTGTCTAGGTACCATGAATGAGTCTTGGATGTCAAGCATATCTGCAAAAAGTAATTTAAATTTTGGTTTTAGGTACCCAATTCAGATTGGGTCCTGGAGGGTTTAGTTTTAAAACACTGGTGTCTTTACTTTCCAAATCTGTTTCCATCCTCTGTTGGCCAGTTTTTTCAGTTTACAATTAAAACCATATGACCCTTTTTACAGCAAAAGTGACATAAAACAGCAGAGGATGAATTCTGATTTGGTTTAGTGAAGATATCATGCATATGCTTAGATCTAACAAACTTCTGATTCTTTTTAACATTCCTGTTTGTCTATAGCCAAGTCCAGATTACATTTAGATTTCTTTGGTTTCAAGAAGCATATCTAAATTTTTTACCACTATTGAACTTTTCTAAATCACATTTCAGTGGATAAGTTTCCTTTTCAGATTTTCATTTGTGTCTTTAAGAGACTCATGTTTCAGATTAATCTCATCATACAACATGCACTTTTCTTCTAACAATTCTTAGTGCTAATTAACTGTTTGATTACATTAACATATTCATCATGAAGTCATTAAATGCGTCATGTAATTCATTCATAAGAAGGATTGGATTTAGAGCTTACCTCACTATCAGAATCTGAATCTGTGTTGGCCATTAGACAAAGATTAGCTTCTTCATCTTCTGAAGATGCAGATGACTCTTCATAATCATTATCGTTCCAGGCAATGTAGGCTTTTCTGGTCTTAGAGGTGGTTGATTGCCTTTAGCCTTTTGAAGTCTTATTTCTGTTTTGCAATTGGAAGCACTCAGATTTTATATGTCCTGTCTTCCCACACTCAAAGCAGTTATCTTGCTGTCATGTGTCTTTGAACTTGAGGTTTTCTTGATTTGCTATCCTCTTTTTCAGAAACTTTTGAATTTTTGACAAGTAATCCAAGTTCTGAATCTTCATCGTCTCACTATTTGAATCGTCAGTGCAGATCTCTTGTTCAGACTTTGTTTGATGTGCTTGGACTTTAGAGACAACACTTTTCTTTTTCTGTCAATCTGTTCAGCTCAGCTTAGTCATGCTGTTTGTACACCTTTTTTAACTTAATTATATTAAAATCATTAGTTTTTGTTACCTTTTTATTATTTAGATGTGCATAGTAAGATTTATTCTTCAAGTTAATCATTTGATAAGTAATTAACATTTAAGTAATTTCGTCCTATTCGGGATTTTTATTCTTGCTACATTAGGTTTCGTAGAATATGTACCTTAGATGGAACATTGCGAAAGCCAATTTTGTATGTTTCAAATTTATCCACTCGTGGTATTATTTAGTAGTGACAAATTTAATTTCTATTGTGTCCATACAAATGTGTAACTAGCAAGATAGTTCCTACATATGCCAATTTCTTTTAACCTAAGTTCATTGAAGCTTATCACCAATTATGCCTTATTCATGGTCTATTAGCTCGTCATTGAAGAGAATGATTCATTAGGTCTGATCAGCTCGTTGATTCCTCTCTTCGTACATTACTTTCTCCTCGTTAGACACGACAACTTCTCTAGAGGGAAATTAAGTTTTATCACTCACACGCTTGTACCAACTACATTTATCTCAAATATTTTCTAAGCCACTCAAACAACCATCCTTACATTCCCTAGCTTTGATCGAGCTATAAACTTTAATTCATCTTGGTGAGATTTTCGAGGGCTATATAGTGGTACGTGGAAGGAAAGCGTCCAAGGTAAGGCTTTTTCCCCATGCAGAGTTAGGTTAGATATTAAATTAGCGATTCGTAAGATATTGATATGGTGTCTGGTGTATTTAAAAGAAAAATGTCGATTTTATTTTCGTCGTAAAGAAATTAACTATCAGATGCTTTGATTGTTTCTTTGAGTAATATCTTTATTTGATGAAATTAATTATAGATTATATTTATTACCGTATCTTCAATCAATATGTTGTTGTGAAAACGTTCAAATGCCATACATGTTTTTAGAGTACTTAATTATAAGTTATAATTTTTATAATGTTGTAGTCATTAACATGTTTATTATGATGTATTTAATTTTAATCCTTGATTTCTGAGTAAATTTAAATTTTAAAAACTTGAACTTTTATGAACATATACGTGTTTTGATGAAATGATGCTCTTTTGTTGCTCATTTAGGCTTATGGAGGTTGTTGATTTGACCATTATTGAATAGTTTCTGCTTGTGGTTGCTAATTGGCTGGTATTGTTGTATGATTTTTCTTTGTGTCTATAGTGGCTCAGATTTTACATTTTCGAACATCATTATCATTGTCATGACATTCTCATATGCATCTAGCGACGCTTAATGCTGGTTTATTTCCCCCATTGTTATGCCTGACTTCTGTATTGGAGGCCTTTGTGCTGGATAATCTCATCATCTATGTTTAGAACAGCAATTATTAGATTACATTTTATTGCCATTATTATTTTATATATTATTTATTCTAGTGTCCCTTTATACGTGTTCACTAGAAAGGTATTTCTGATTTCTTTGAATACTCGGATCTGCGGCTATTTTTTCAATACGCTCTAGTTCTTAGCATTACATTGGATTGTGTTATTTATATTTTTATGGTCTGTTAACATATTATTTGGTCTAATGCTTTTCTGGTACTTGAACATGACACGTTGACACTCAATCCTTTATGTACTAACTTTCTTTGATATTTGCATTGGTTGACGTTTGCTTGGCGCACGCGCGTCTTATACCTACATGGGGTAGTTGCCATAAATGATAAGTTATATATATGTATGTACGTGATAAACCTTTGGATGGATACAATTTTTATGTTTATTTATTTCTCATGTTGGAGTTTTTTAAATACCATGCGGAGTCGGGGTCGCTCTGCTAGGATTTCACTTTGTTTATTCTTTTTTAAGCGAACATCGTTCTACAATTAAGTAAATTGTCTTTACAATGGCATTATACATCGCGATAAACTCGTCATTGTGGTATTTTTTTTTTAATCCAATAATAACTATTTACTAGAGAAATTTTTATTTATTATATGATCGAACTACTTTCGAATTTGTTTGTTCAGTTAACCGTTCTGATGTGAAAATCAATATCTTTACTACTTAATGCTCGGATCAAATATCCGGCTTACAGGTGTTCCATCTCATGCTCTCTTAATTTTCCAAATAGTGTGCAGTTGACATGCTACCAAGGTCTTTGATTCTACTATGGCAGTGATTTTGGCTACCACTCTCTGGTCAAGCATCCTAGTTACCTTGCTGACTTGTTGCTCATTGTCAATCCACCTTACCAAGAGCATTTAGATTATGACTATGTGAGTAAATCTTGTCTGCATATCATTAACAGATTTTCCTCTTTCTTCATGTTGAACAGCTCATACTCATGCATTAGTGTGTTGATTCGGGCTCCTTTTACATTTGTTGTTCCTTCATGCGTAATTGTTGCAATGTGTCCGCACATCTCTTGGCAGATTTGCTAGTTAGACACCTGTCTGAAAATTCGTCAGCGCTTAAAGCAGAGGTAATAATATTTTTAGCCTTAGCATTGTATCCAACCTTTTCTTTGTCATCCTCAGACAATCTGATCTGGGTTTTTGGGATTGATGTCACCAGTGCCAGCTATGGTTGGTACAAAGGACCATCTTTATTACTGCTTCAAGAATAACAAGACTACATGCTTCAAGAAAAATTAACATCCTCTCTTTCCAAATACATGTAGGGCAGCCTCATTAAATGCAGGAACCTTGCCAAGAATGCACCTTCTCCCAGAAATTCTACATAGGTCATTTTCTTTTATGATAGTTAGTCTAAAAAAGATCAAGCTCTGATACCAATTGTAGGAAATTATGGCCTCTATTTGTTAAAAATGTATGTGAAAGAATTATTATCAACAAGATTATCTAATTCTTTCCTAAGTGATGAATTAAAAAAAATACAACTTGTTTAATTTTAATTCCTATTTTAACAGAAAAGATTCATACAGATTATTCACAGCGGAAGTTTATAATCACATGCAAGATTAATATGAAAAGTTAAAGAGAGATAGGAAATAGTGCACCAAGATTTTTATACTGGTTTGGCTATCACTTTGATAGCCTACATCCAGTCCTAAAATCCAACATAGATTTCACTTTCACAGAATGATTTGAGGATTATTTTTACAACTTTCCAGCGTTACAGTCTATCATCAATCTCACAAACTACTTCTATCACAATACCAAACCTATCCTCTATAGAGTTAATCGTCAAACTCTGCGAGATCAAGCTGAGGCTTCTTTTAGATGACACACAATCCCAAAAGATAACCACCTAATGTACATATCTGGATTATCTAAAACTTCATTACAGAGATATTGTCTTATCACAAAGAATTAAAGTATATCAAGAAATTTGACTCAATCACAATTAGGATCTCACACAAAAGTTATTTAGCCAATGAGTCTTTGTGTGTTGTAACCATTTTCTCTCAAGTGTTTTTCAGTACTTTTGTTTTATGAAAAAGTGTAACAGTTGTTATTCAAAAAAATTGTTTAAAGTGTGATTGAATCAGCTTATATATAGATTTAGAAAACATCAGGACAATCGATTGCTCATACGATTGTATAGAAACGTTTTAAAATCTGCTTAATCGATTGCCAAAATCGATTTTCGCGTGCCTTGTTTTTCTTGAATCTTGAAAATATAAGCATGAATCGATTTGCCAATCGATTCTTTTAATACATAAATCAAAAAACTGAAACTAAGAATATGTTCAGAATCGATGAGTAATCGATTATAGGTGTTTTGTTCAAACAACGAGATCAAAAACAATCGATTGCTCAGTCGACGTATATTCATAGTCCTAATCGATTTATGGCAATGAGCTGAATTCTTCCTGTAACTCAAACATTTTAGCTTCAATCGATTCGTCAACCGATTTATGGCTAGTCCACAGTGACTCGACATTTACTTCAATCGATTTGCCAATCGATTTGTGCTGGTCATAGTGACTTAGACATTACTTCAATCGATTTTGACAATCGATTGTGCTTGTTACATAACCTCAGCCATTTTGTCAAAACACAATGTGCCATCATTTATTCAAGTGTTTCTGATAAATATTACTTCAATCGATTACCTAATCGATTGTCACAAAACTTGTTGTTTACAGAAATCTAATTTCAATTGATGTCCCAATCGATTTGATGGATCACAGAACTTATTCCTGATGAAAAACTTTGCCACAATCGATTTTGACCAATCGATTGATTCAATAATTGGTTGGTTCTGTGAATCAACAATCGATTACTCAATTGATGTCCAATCGTTGTCCATAGATGGTTAAGCCCCAGACTCAGGTTTCACTAAAAACCTTTAAGTAATCGATTTACCAATCGATTTACGTAGTAAAAACCCTTGTTCTGAGTCAGACAATCGATTGCCCAATTAATTCATCAATTGACTTATTAGTTGATTGATTTACTTTCTTTGGCAAATACTTAGGTATGAAATCATAGTGATTAGTCTACTAAAACAACTATTATGACAACTAATAACACTATACATATTTGCATCTTTCTCAAGCCCATCCTCCAATTTTGGTTGATTCCTTGAGTTCCAAGCTTTTGTTCCAAGTGTATAGTGTCTGCTTGTTTGC
>PGTU02006166.1:0-24184 GCA_002896215.2 Cicer echinospermum
CCCTTTGGTTTTAGAGCGGTTATTATGCCGTATTCCCTTCGGTTTAAGCGGTGTTATGCGTAGGTCGCCTTATCGGTTTTTGAGCGGTTGTTATGTCGTAATCAACTTTGGTTTTTAGAGCGGTTATTAATGTCGTAATCAATTCGTTTTTGTCTTTTTGAGGTTTATTTATGCCGTAGTTATGAATGGTCCATAGACATATTGAGAGTGACTTTATTGTCATACTGAAGAGTGGCTTAAACTGCCATATTGAGGGTGTAAATTCTAGAAGGTTTTCCACGGTGCAGTGGAACTCCGATAACAGTGAATCTGGGCTGTTTTATCTGGGGACTTCGTGGTTGATAGTCTGCCTTGCACAATTTGGGCAGTGCGCGAAACGTCTTAAAGAGAGCGACCTAGTCGCGGCTCAACCCAGTAATATCTTTGGTGGCATAAATTGTGAATTTAAAATAGTTTTGAAATTCCAAAATCCCAACAATTTAAGACGGTTTCGTTCTGCATGTCAATCCGAAGAGATTACTGGATTTGGTTATTTGTCTCTCATTTCGATAACTGTTCAGTTTGAAGCAAATAGAAGGGATAAAACAGTTGAGAATTAACCCATGGCAGAATCATGATAAGAATTATTTCTTAATCGACTTGCTGTGATCTGTTAACTATTACAGTTCCAGCAATAATGCGAGATATGTTTGAGGATATCTCTAAGTAAGTTAAGACTGCTACCTAGAGTAATCAGGAGTACAGATGTCTGATACATGAGAGGCTGACAGATCGTGGAGGCACATGAGGTGATAGATTCGTGGACGTGGAGGCACACACCCGTAGAATTCAGAAGATAATTCATGCGATAAGCTATTAAAGGTACGTCATTCATGGCATATTTAAATTAAATACTTGGGAAATTTAATATGTCCTCTTTTGTTTGATGTTGAATCAATTAAAATGTTATGTTTATGTTACATGTTGTCGTGATTTTAATTTTGACATGTTAGACTATGTGATGTGAAACACATCTGATTTCCAAATTAAGTAACTAGTTTTAATTCTATAGTTATTGTTAAATGATTTTGAAAATATGTGATTTTTATAGTCAAGCTAAATAACAAAGAGTTCAATAAATATGCAGTTAGAGAATCTAAGTCTTTAGATTTATTACACTTTGACAATGTGAACTTGATGAGACGTTATCAGAGAAATGAAAAATAAAAGTGAAACGCTGGCATGTTAAGGATCTTTACAGCTAAATTGAAAATCAATTTAGTATAAAGATTAAGAGATCCAAGTATGATTTAGTTTATTAATGAGTTTTATAAATTGTCTGAAATTATACCATGGAAAACTGATACCATAATTACTTGAAGTGAATGGTAAGTAGAAAAGAAAAAGGAATATACCTTTTATTGAACTAGTTGTGCCTAGTATGTTTTAATCTAGTACTACATCTCATTGGTGTGAAGAAAATATATTGTTATTTTGTTATGTTTTGAATAGAGTTTTTAAATCTAAAAACAAAACATCTCTTTATGAGATAGTGAAGAAAAGACAATCGAACTTGTCTATTTTCAAAAAAGGGGTGGTCTGGCTTTATGTCAGAATCCCCCGATCCCGGAGCGAGTTAAACTCGCCAGTAGAGCCTATGAATGAGAATTCATTGGGTATTGCGATAAAGAACAAAGCGTATAGGTTTTAATGACCTAAACGTAAAAGTGATCATAAAGTCAAATGAAGTTGACTTCTATGAAAATAAATCCCCTTTTAAATCGAGAAATAGTGGGGCAGCGAACCTAGTCAAGTTCCTGTGAAATAGTGGGGCAGCGAACTTAGTCAAGTTCATGTGACAAGAAGCATTGAAAGCAACAAACAAGACGGAACAGAAACTCAAAGGAGTAAGATAGTAAGAGTTGCTATAGATTATGGACCAGAATATATGGCTTATAATTTAGAAGAGAATCCTGCAAATCTTAAAGAAGCTCTGTCATCATTGGATGCAGATCTATGGCAAGAAGCTATAAACGATGAAATGGATTCTCTAGAGTCTAACCGAACCTGACATTTAGTATACTTGCCTCTTGGTTGCAAACCAATAGGTTGTAAATGGATTTTGGAAAAGAAACTAAACCCGATGGATCTGTTGATAAATACAAGGCACACCCTGTAGCCAACGGTTTTAGACAAAGAGAAAATATATATATATATATTTATTCGACACTTTTCCACCGTTCACTAGAATAACATCCATTTGAATACTTATACCACTAGCAACTATTCTTAACTTGGTGATACACCAAATGGATGTTAAAACAACTTTTTAAAAGGTGATTCGGAAAAAGAAATCTATTATGGATCAACCTAAAGGTTTTGTAATTCAAGGACAGGAATACAAGGTATGTATGTTAGATAAATCCATGTATGGTCTTAAATAAGCTCCAAAGAAATGGCATGAAAAGTTTGAGAAATGGCATGAAAATTTTGATAACTTTATTATATCGAATGAGTTTAAAGTGAATGAAAATGACAAATGTATTTACTACAAATTTGAAAATGGCATTTGCACTATCATATGTCTCTATGTAGACGAGATACTCATATTTGATTCAAACATTCATGCTGTAAATATTTTGAAATCATTGTTGTGTAACAACTTTGATATGAAAGACCTCAGAGAAGCAAATGTAATCCTTGGAATCAAGATTACTAGGTCAGAAAAGGGAATTTCTTTGGATCAATTTCACTATGTTGAAAATATCCTAAAGAAATATAATTACTTTGACTATAAACCTGCTTGCACACCATATGATCTAAGTGTGAAACTTTTCAATTACACTAGGGAAGGTGTTAGAACAAACTGAATATGCGAGCATCATTGGCTGCCTCAGGTATGCTACTGATTGTACTAGACCCGACATTGCCTATGTCGTGGGATTATTGTGCAGGTTTACTAGTAGACCTAGTATGGAGCATTGGCACGCTATGGAAAGAGTCATGAGATACCTGAAAAGGACCATGAGTCTCGGATTACATTATCGAAGATTTCCTACTATCCTTGAAGGATACAATGATGCTGATTGGAACATCTTATCAGATGACTCCAAAGCAATCGATGACTATATTTTAATATAGTGAATGGTATTGTATCTTGGAAATCGAAGAACAGACGATATTGGCTCAGTCCACTATGGAGTCTGAAATGATAGCACTAGCTACTACTAGTGAAGAAGCAAGCTGGTTGAGATGCTTGCTAGCAGAAATCCCTTTATGGGATAAGCCGTTACCAGCTGTGTTGATCCACTGCGATAGTACCGCGGCTATTGCAAAAAATTGAGAACCGTTATTATAATGGTAAGAGACGACAAATACGTCGTAAACACAACACTGTTAGAGAATTACTTTCGAAATGAGCTGTTATTGTGGATCATGTGCGCACTGATGAAAATTTAGATGATCCTTTGACGAAAGGATTAGCTAGAGAGAAAGTCCAAAATACATCCAAAAGGATGGGACTAATGCCTATAGATAAATGAGTCACTTATGATGGTAACCCGACCTAAAAGACTGGAGATCCCAAGAATTAGGTTCAATGGGTAATAACAAGTCATAGTGATATGAGATGAACATGCTATGTTTGAAATGAGAAGCATGATTTCCTGAAGCGAAAAAAGGATGAGATAATAGAAACTCTTAATGAGATCTATACTCTATATGGAGTGGGGTACCTAGTGGCTACAGGAGTACTCTTGATAGACTCACCTACGTGAATGTGGAAGTGTGGGGGCCGCTTCCTATGGAATTTCGAGGCAGAATTCCTAGAGCGTTCACTAGACTGGGATACACGTGCAGGGCCCTAAATGCACGAGCTTTTTAGAATACACCTAATGAAAAGGTTGTGTGTGGGTTTGATGTCAGAGATAGAGTTCAAAACTACGGGTTACTCTTGTTGAATCTGAATCTTACTCGCTATGCAAAGGTTCAAGTCGAAAGACACCTTTGTTTATGCATGATCTTATAGAAGCACTTGATGCTATATGAAGAAACTTTTTTTTACTTGATGCTATTTTAAGAAACTTTTTTTTAAATTCAAGTGGGGGATTGTTGGAATATATGTATGATATAGTGTGGAATTTAAAAATGCGTTGAAGTCCCACATTGGAAAGAAATATTTTCTTTAAATTTAATTGGAAAGAAACTTGTTTTTTAAAATTCAAGTCCCACATTGGTAAGAATATTTTTTTTGAAATCCCACTTTGAAAAACTAATCATGTTTGTGTGTAGTTTTAATTCTATACATACTAAAGTCCCACATTGTTTAGAAACATATGTGACTTTGCTTCCATCACTATATTAATGATGTTTCAAGTTATTGTGAAAAGTACACAAAAGTTGGATGCTTTTCCCAACTTTCTCTTTTCTCCCTCTTATATTCTGGCTCGCCTAATTCGAGCCACTTCTCCCCTTCTTCTGTCCCTTCGGTTTTAGAGCGGTTATTATGCCGTAGTCCTTCGGTTTTTAAAGCGGTTATTATGCGCAGTCCCTTCGGTTTTAAAGCGGTTATTATGCCGCAGTCCCCTTCGGTTTTAAAGCGGTTATTATGCCGCAGTCCTTCGGTTTTAAAGCGGTTATTATGCCGCAGTCCCTTCGGTTTTAGAAGAGCGGTTATTATGCCGTAGTCCTTTGGTTTTAGAGCGGTTATTATGCCGTAGTCCTTCGGTTTTTTAAAGCGGTTGTTTATACCGTAGTCCCTTCGGTTTGAGCGGTTGTTATGTCGTAATCACTTTGTTTTTAGAGCGGTTATTATCCGTAATCAATTCGTTTTTGTCTTTTGAGCGGTTATTATGCCGTAGTTATGAATGGTCATAGTACCATATTGAGAGTGACTTTAATTGTCATATTGAGAGTGGCTTAAACTGCCATATTGAGGGTGTAATTCTAGAACGGTTTTCCACGGTGCCAGTGGAACTCCGATACAGTGAATCTGGGCTGTTTTATCCTGGGGACTTCGTGGTTGATAGTCTGCTTTGCACAATTTGGGCAGTGCCGCGAAACGTCTTAAAGAGAGCGACCTAGTCCGCGACTCAACCCAGTAATATCTTTGGTGGCATAAATTGTGAATTTTAAATAGTTTTTGAAATTCAAAATCCAACAAATACAATAGCCATTAACAGGTCAAATTACATGTGTGTTTGGTTGGTTTGGGTTTAACTCTCAATGAGAGGATACATATGTGTCTAACACTTTCTAGCACTATTAGGTACATATGTGTTTGTACAAGTGCTTAACAATCAAATAATGAATGTTTCAAGTCCATAATTTCTTCAAAGCGATTGATGTTGTTCTTCAATGCTGTCCAAACTTAACTTTTCAGATTTTCTCAATTTTTGCAATGTAGTTTGATGAGAATTGTTGTAACATTTTTTTCAATTTCAATTCTGGTGTTGTTTCATGTTATCTTTCTTGTGTAGTTGTTGAACCAAAGAAAAATCATCTGTACAATCAATTTGTGAACATATGTCTTGCTTCGGTATTGAATTAAAATATTGACTTGTTTCAATTTTGTTTTTTCCTGAATAGTTACTTTGAACCCGTGTGTTGCTGTGTTGTTTCACATTTGACCGTTGCCGTAAATTTTGAATTTTTGTTGTTGTTTTCAGTGATGAGTTTTTTGTAAATCGTTTATATCATTTAAAAAATATTTAGCCAATATTTCCATTCGGTGCACTCAGGTAGGTAACCAATTGGAACTTTTATGAAATTTTTTCAAGTCATTTTTGAACTTTGAACTTTGACTTTTATGGAACTTTCAAGTCATTTTTCCTCTAATTTTTGCATTTTCTCTGATTCTGTTGTATCCTTTGACTTTTTCATTTACTCTAATTTTTTATCCGTTTTCGTTGATTTGTTCTTGAGTCTGGAATGTACCTGTTTGTTCTATTTTTCTGCACACTTAATAGAAGACATTACTACGTTAAATTGTCTTAGAAACAACCTTTTATTACCAACAAAACTAGCAATAAATTGTTCTACAAACCCTTATTGGTTCCAAAAATCAATAGAATAACTTATCTCCTAATGTTTGGAAAAAGAAGAAGTCTGATGACATAAGGGTAAATCATCTAGTGATAACCAAGCTACACATAAAGAGCATTTCCCCCAAAAATCTACATCAGAGTAGGTGAAGACCTATTCATTTAAAGTGCAACCACCCCAAGTTAAAGGCATGATAGGTAATTTGGAAAAAATTAATGGAAGCAATAATTATAGAAGGTGCAAATTATGACCGAGAAAATGGACGATAAACTAGTATCTAACCAAGCTAACTAGTTGAAGAAGCTTGAGTGCCCTACTCTGTCTTGGCACAACCAAAGATTAATACGACCCAATAGTATACCTTCTAGGCTTGGTGTTTGGTGGACTATGGATTGGGATGGTCGATCGATAAGATAAATATTGCTTATGCCTTTTAGGCTTGACATTGTGAATGCAAGCATCCTTAGTTTAGATCTAGTATTTTGATATATGTAAAAAATTAGGTTTAGTTAGATGGTTTTATGTGTCTTTGTTGATCTCCTAATTCTCAATATTCATTAAAGATATCATATTTTAAATCATGAATTGCACCGAAAACTTGTTTAAGCCAATTTTAAAACAATGAATCGATTCATGATATGCATGAATTGTCTTACACATGTCCTGAATCTTATACAAGAAAATGACATAACATGTGTCGATTCATGTGATATGTGATTCGACTTATAGAACTCTTTGCTTGTTGAATAAATTGACTAACATGTGAATAAGTCAACTCATACAGTTTAGTTTTAAAACCTTGGTATTTCAGTTACTTATGAGTCGACCTAAACTACACATTGCTTGAGTCGCGTTAGATGAAACTAAAACAATAATTTTTTTTAGTTACATTGACTTGATTTTCATAATTGAACCATGTATTATAAATATAAGCATGTTCCATCATTTCAAAGTGAACACTTTAATTCATTCTTCATCACTTATCTATTCAAGAACACAATCAAGATGGCAAGATTTTTCTGATTCTCTTCTTGGAAGCACTAAATCTTTTAGAGAAAAAAAATCAAAAATATGTGTAAGACATGTAGTAAAAAAATATTCCTCATTTAAGTCATTTTAGCTATGTTTTGTACTAAAAATGTGTTGATGAGTATGTCAGCTCCCTTTTATTTATGAATGAACTTACAAAAAATTATATTTTCAGGAGTAAAATATTTTTATTTAGTCCATGTGTAAAAATAGTCGAAGTTCGAGACTGAAAATTTGTCAAACGTTTGAAATCAATAGACAATTTTTGCCGTTTTCAAATTTTCAAATATCTTCGATTTCAACAAAAATTTCTTATTCAACTTATGGGAGGTTTGAGACTTGATTTATGTCTGAGTAATATTCTTAAACGAAGAATACTAAATTTAATTATTTTATTAATCAAATCAATTTTGTTGAAAAAAATAATTATCAACAAATATTTTACGAGTCGTAATTTACAGCTAGATTTATTTGTGAACCGAGTTGTGATGAGAGTAAATATTTTTACTAAAGTAAATTTAAAGTGAGAGATGTGATGTGAATAAGAGAAATTAGATATTTGATAATGTATTTCAAAAGATATTTAGATATTTTTTAGGGACTAATATTGAGATTATTTGTTTAGTACTCAAAGAAAAGTGAAAAAAAATAAAATAAAAGAGCTTTTCCCTTTTATAAAGGAAATTATGGCCTTCCCTTTATTCTTACTACTCATATTTTTTTTAAATCTTCCCTTTACTTGTTTGTTATTGTTATGACTAATGTTTATAAAGATAAAGAAGACATTTTTCTCCATTTCCTCTCTCAAGATTTGAAAAACTTAGTTGGGAGAGTAAAATGAAGGCGGGGTTTTTGCTTAAGCGTTTTACATAAAAATGAAATTAAGGTGGGCTGTAGCTGGAATAACAAGAAAAGAAACTAAATCTAAAAAAAAAAATTTATGAATGCCAAAATGTACATATAGAATGTGTGAAAATTGAATTTTTGAATGTGTAAAAATGTGTTTTGAGTAATATAATAAATTGTTTTTAAAATAAAAGAGTTTGAACTGATGATAAAAAAAATTACTAAATAATTTGAATTAGTAAAGTTAATATTTTTTTATTTGCGCTTAGGTGTTAACTTTTGGACTAAAATGATAATTTGTGCGTTATTGTGTTTGGAAATAAAGATGTAAATTTCTTTTAAACTTAAAGTTGTGAAATTGAGAAGAAAATAAAGTATTTAAAATTCTATATTTAGATAGTTAGTTTGTTGAGACTCGAAAATAAATCGAGATCGTTGATATCAAGTTAACGGTTGAGAAGATTCTAAAATATTTATGGTTGTTGATATTTAAAACTATAAGGAAATGGAAACAAAATGTTCATGCAAAATTTGTTTATAGAAAAAGTTTGAAGCAAAGTAGTGTTATGTTGAAGATTAATTTATTACGGTTGGATCATTTCAAGAGAATTTTAGTTGTTGGAATTTTATAAATATTAAAGGTTTAAATATATTTTTAGTCTCTCTAAATATATTAATTTTTATTTTCAGTTCCTCTCATTTTTTTTTGAACTTTGTTCATTCTAAATTTTCTATTCCTAATTTTAGTCCTTATTTTTTTAGAAACGTCACGTTCACATATTCTAATTTTTATGATATATCATTGATAAAACTTTAAAATATTATTAGTTTAACAATTTAAATATTTAATCTTTAGTCTTATTAATTAATTTATAACTTTAAATTAAAAATTAAATTGGTTAATATTAAATAGTTAAGTTAGTGATATTTTAAAAAAAAGTCAATAAAAACTTTGTGACATGATATTTTATTGTCTTTGATTGATTTTTATGGTTAAGATTATTTTGGTTATAAAAAAATGTAGTCAATATTCTAGTTATGTGGCTTATAAAATTTTGATTTTTGATTTAAGTCGGACATGACAATTTTTGAGAGAAAGGGTTAATTTTATTTTGTCTTCATGAAAAATTATTTTTGAGATAAAGTAGTGAAAAAGTTACGAGCTTCATATAAAAGTTCCAAACTTTAGTAATGTTTTAAATTTTATGTTTAAGTTACTATTTTGTAGAAAATTTCAATCATTTTGGATAAAAATTATAGTTTTAGGCTTAGAGGTTAAACCTTTAATATTAAAAATTCAATTATTGACAAATATTTTATGAGTTGCGATGAAAGTAGATATTTTTATTAAAATAGATTTAGAAGTGAGTGATGTGATGTGTGTAAAAAAGATTAGATATGTAATAATGTATTTAAGAAAATATCTAAATATTTTTTAGGGACTAATATTGAGACTATTTGTTTGGTATTGAAGGAAAAGAGTAAGAACTATTTAGTCAAGGTGTTTCAACCTATAACTATTTAGTTTGATATAAGAGGTATATTTAACTTGTTGTAATTTACTTTTGATTTACATAAATTTAATTTGGAAGTCTTCTTTTTCTAACGTTATTCTCGTTGAGTTATTTTAAAGGAATTTAAGAGTTTTTTCTTTTTTAAAATGAAAAAGAAAATGATTGTGAAGATCGGAGTGTTACAATGTGGATATCATTAGTTAATCAGTATATCCACATTGTTATCCTTAGTTAACTAAATATCATTGGTTAACTAAGGATATCCTTAGTTCTTATCCTTTATGAGAAAACTGACTACATATTGATTAGATTGAAAATATAACGAGTAGAGAAACCAATATAAAATTATCGGTATCAACTTTGTTTTCCCTATTTTTTTATTCTGCAATTTTAATTACATTTTGCTTTGTTCTTAGCTGTAGGAGGTTGTAAACATAATTTTCTGTTTTTAATATAAAACTTTGTTCTTGATAAATTAAGTTTTAGCTATTATTCATAATATTGAATGATAATTATGAATGATATATAAAATCTATTTTTGAATGAACTCAATTATCGTGAATTGTGTTAAAAATTGATTTTTTTTATTATACAAATATTTATATCATAAGTGACATTTGAAGTGAATTAATTCATTGGTTAAATTGATTGGATGAAAATTTGAACTTAGCTTCTATATTGTGGAAGTTTTTATGCCCTTGCACATTTTGCCTGATTCAAACTGCTAACCTCAATGTTGTATTAAACAACACGCTTTCACGCAAAAGCTATGAAAAAGATATGACTCTATTCTACCTTCTTATGGAGTCTTAGAGCCATCTCATATAATAGCGTTTGGTGCACTATGGATTTGATGACTGACCAAGCCAAGGAGAATGGACATCACATTAACTTGGAGCCGCCAACTGAGCAACCAAAAGTTGCCCCACTCATCTCCCACATATACCCATTAGCCCTAAATGAGGTAACTTTGATGAGATAGATATATACATATATATATATATATATATTTTAAATTAAGAGAAGTCTCTTAGTTAAACCTAATGAGCATTGAACATGTCAAGGCTCTATTAGGATTATTTGAATGAGGTAATTGGAAATTCTATAAAAATTAAATTTAGATAATTTAAATATTTCGATTAAATTTCTTTTCATTTCTAAATGTTAAGTTTATTTTTAAAAATTTTCAATATATCATTCTTTTATTAATTTTTTTTATAATTTTTAATAGATTTTCTTTTCAATGATGTTTTCAATTTATATTTATCAGGTTTAAATTAAAATTTTGGGACAATTATTTATGTAAGTTACCTTTCCATATCAATTTATTTATTAAGTAACTTTACATTGGCGCAACACGTTAATCACATGAAAAATTTATGATTAATTTAATTTGATAAATTTTAATTCAAATAAAAAAAATCAATTCATTAGAACATTAACAATAATTTTTACATCTGAGTTATTTATCTTTTTAAGTACTCACATCTATTTTTGCATAATAGTATATTGTTTTTGAAAAATGAATCATACATTGTCTATGTAAATTAATTTTACATTAATACTATATAATAACTATTGATTTTATACTATCGCTAAATTTACATTTGTCATGATTAAAAAAACCATTCAATCAACATTCAAAATTGATTGTCAGTGTAAAACTTTTTTATATTGAAAAGTACATGATCATTAAACTATTTTGTATTTATTCTTCATTATCTTTGGGAATCATTGTCACTAGACATGTTTTAATTTTATATTCATTTTTTTCATTTAATTCTTACTTTGATCAAAATATTATTATTTTGATTAATTTTTTTTAAAATAATTTATTAAATTTAAAAAATAAACATATCTATTTTTGATAAAAAATATAGACCTATGTTTAAAAGGAAGTTATATTTGTAATTGGTGTTGAATATAGTGAAGGGCATAAACTTCCACAATATAATAAGTTTGTGTTCAATATATTAATGTCTTCATGCATATCGAATAAAATTATTTTCAATTGAAGAAATTAGTAAAAAATATTTATATTTGGTGTAACATTTTTTTCTTAAATTGTTGCACAAAATGATATTCTTTTTTTTGTTTGTTTTTTATTTATTTTTAAATTTCAAATGCGACATAATAAAATATTTTAATTAAAATATTTAAAGAAAATTGTTACACAAAAACATAATATCTTTATATATAAATAAGTATAGATACATTTATTATTCAAATAAATAAATCTTTTTAAAATAAATTATCAGCAAAAAGAAGAATTAATTTACAAAAGAAATAGAAATAAAAATAAACTATTCATCAAAATATAGAAAAAAATTAAATGGAGAGATTGAATACGTGTACATGTGAACTAAGCACACAAATTTAAAAAATAATTATGTGATAGATTTTAGATTTATCGGATGCAATCAAAGATAATAATTGACCCAAATTCAACTCACTCTACTTTTGTGTTTAAGACAAAAAATCGATAAAATTATTGTTTTTATATTTTCTATTTTTTTCGATAATTTTTTTTAACTCTTCTTAATAAGTCATTTTCTTATATCTAAATGATTTTTATTAATTTATTTTAATAACTAACTTTATTCTCAAATACATTAAAGTGACCGTATAAATCCATTTTGGTATTTCTTTGTGTAAAAATGTGGGTGTGTCAGAAAAAGTATTATTATTTTTTTGAGGAAGGAAAAAACACGCGTTTCCACTTCCCATTTCGTTGATTCCCTCGCACGCAATCTGTTGATGGTTCAAAAATACCTTCCAACGGCACCAAAAAAAAATACACTACCTCTCAAAAACATAAATAACTACCAACTCCACCGAATCGTCGCGCTAACTCCCTCACTCTCTCGATCCCCACCGAGTTTGCGGTTTCTTACTCAGCGTCGGCGCCATGAACTTAACATATCGAACAGAGGCTCCAGGTCGCCGCCAAAATAATACTTGACGACGACACACGCGCTGGCGATGCGCCTCCGAGTGAAGAAGAGCTTGGGATTAAGGCAACACTCAAGCCGCACCAAGTGGAAGGTGTTCGTGGCTCGTTAGGAGGTATAAATCGGCGTCAATGTTGTTCTCGGTGAGATTTTTGCCCTTTCATCTTCTTTTCTGCTTGCTAAGAATAAGTTGAACAAAAATTATGCCATTAATTTTTTTTAATACATTGATTATATTATGGAACTCTCGAAATTCATAGTACTCGATGAGGTTATTATAGATTCAAATAAGAGAAAAATGAACATACACAGCAAGTAAACTAGTTTTAAACTTACATGCAATAAAAATCCAGTATTTGGTGTTTATATTTTAGATAGCTGTTACAAAATGGATGTAAGTGAAAAATCGCGAGTTTTCATTGGATGTTTATTTTACATTAGACAATGCATCTCCATTAAATTTTCAAATAACAAGTAAACAATTATTTTGGTCTTAAATGTTTGAGACACTCTCACAATAGTCCCACACTATCATTTTGGAAAACATATATAAAGAAGGATTTAATATTATATGCAATGATATTTACACGGTTTGATAATTACAACCGTCAAATTAATGAAAATACTTGACTTTTAATTTGATCCACTCTAAAGATCACAAAGTATTGGTTGTGATGAACTGACGGTGTAAACGTTTTACACCTGACAATACATAGAAATCAAATTCATAAAAGGAATTAATTCATATACACATTGTATAAAGATATTTTTACATTGTCAGACAATACAACTGTTAAATTAGTAGAGATGTTTGACTTATACTCCATAACTATCTTTAAAGTCATGCTATGAAATTGTTGTCTTGTACTGGACGTGCATGAGCAATTGACTCAAATAAGAACATATGAAATTGGAAAACACAATAATTAACATGATTCGGCAATAATGTGTGTTGTTTCAATTAAAATGTACAAAAGCAAACACTGTTACATTGTTAAATCACGCCATAAAGATTCAACTAAGTTTTACAAGTGACAGTTGAGGCCTAACACAACCTCTCTTCTTATCGGGATTGGGAATGACTATGTATAGCATATAAAGCAAGCACAGCGACTTTCTTTGAAACAAAAGAAGACAGAATATTGAGCGTTGACAGATGTTGTATTTTTATTTTGTTCAGTTTGGACAATTTAAGATTAGGTGATTTGATATTACTTTTATTTTTGTTGTTCAGTTTTTTTGACAATTTAAGGTTAGGTGATTTGATATTACTTGTGAAGAAACAATTTTTTAATTATGTTTAGTGATCATAATGTTTCCATTATTTTGCAGGGACGAGGTATACTCTTCACTCAATTCTGTGTCAGATCTCTATGAAATGGTGAAAGAGATGTTTTTTTTTTAATCTAATTAGTATTTGTATTACAGTCATATAAAATTTACCTTCTTAATGAGTTATCTGACAAACTTTCTGTGTTATTATCATTAATTATGAAAATCAACATATATAATATATCCAATAGCTTAGACGTTTCATGTTACTTAAGTATCATATGTTTTCCAGATATTGCGCTTTTTACTGGCATATAGTATTTCAGTGTCATGTTTTCTTATGAATTGGGGACAATTTATTTGAGCCATATACCATTTTCTGTTACATTATTGCTTTTGAGTTTCATAGTTAATAGTTAGTCATAGTTACTGTCACTAGTCTCGTTTGTTCAATTGCAACGAGCTGCATTATCTTAAAATGATTAACTAATAAGCAATGCATGAGTGCAACATGCTTTTGAAAATTCTGAGTGTCGACTTTTCTAATTCAGAGATGAAGAACTGAAAACAAGGTTCATAGTCTTGTCTTTGGAATGAAAATTTGATTCCTGATGTCTTTTCTATAATTTCTTTCTGTATGAATGAATCAACAGATGGGATTGTGAAAGACTTTGCAAGCTATCTCATGTTTTAAGCTATTTGAAAGTGCGACAGTTGTCACTTGGGCCATTTTGTGATGGAATAAACAATGATTTGGATGTCTTGTTTATAGAAATGTCGACTGAGATAACACACTTATCCTATTTCCTGCTATTGGTTTTTACTTTTTTACAGTGGTTCTATGTCCTTTAAGTGTGAAAGATGGTTGGGTGTCTGAGTAATCAAATATGCCCACTAAAACTAGAAGTTTCCATATATGTTGGTGATAAAAATGTAGGCGCAGTCAGTATGAAAACACATGAAATACGGACAAGCATTCAACAACATGACGTGAGATTTTATATGGTTCATTGAGTCTGGATGGCTTTTCGCTGGTTATCTTCACATATGAATGTTTTACTTATATTATTTAAAAATTTTTGGCAGGTCGTTTTGCCTTTTATTTGCTGTTAAACTTCATAACGACAGCGCTGATGGATAGGATTACCTTCTCATACCATGGCAGTATGCCAATCATGATGAAGCCCAAGGCTTAAAACCATCAAGTGTATGTTGAAATTACTTAAATGCCTATATGTTAGATAATTATTATAAAATATCTTATAATATCTTTTACTTATATTAGAGTATCTTGAGTTATTTTATAGGATCAATTTATAATCCAATAGATATCTTAGATATTTCTCATTATATTATGATTTGTTTCCTGATTAGAATGAGTCTATGTTTCCTATAAATAGAGTTTAAAATAGAGCCTTTTATAATTTAGTTAGCAATAAAGCTATTATTAATTAATATTCAATCTTTATTATTTTTCCTTTCCTGCTTTTCTCCTAAATCCCACAACTTCAACAGTATCAGAGTCTATTTGATCCTGCCTTGAGTTGTCTCGCCCTAGGTAGTTAAATCCAGCCGATTTTCTCCGGGGCGAGATCCCTTTGTCCCTGTTGCGGTACAGTGTCTGACCGCGACGGCAGTGAGTCTGCGACAACGTAAACAAGATCCCGACAGATCTAGACGAGATCCCGCTATCTCGGCGTAGTTATTCCACCGTTTCCCAGCGAGATCCTGCTATTATTTATTCCTTCTTTGTTTTATTTTTTCTACTTTCACCTAAGAAGAATAAGTAGAATATGCTAATGAAGATGATCTTATATTTACTTTCTATGCTCTAAACATGCATTTGAGTTTTAATATTAGTTATTTTATTACTATGTTAAAGACTTCAATATGCAATACATCTTATTTCCTGACTTTTGTTGGTAATTCAATGTATGTTTTGACTTGTAGAGTCTTAATACCAATTATTAATGTTTCAGAATTTGAGGTCATTGTTAATTATTTTGCATTAAATAAGCGTTATATATAATATTATTCATGTAATTTGTTCCAAAATATAGTAATTATCCCGCATATCTCAGAACGCGCTAATCCCACTAGCCCACTTTTGGTTGGGCCCGCGAACACATTGCTAGTCTGAGATTAACTACCTCAGTCTCAGGCACGACGCAACTATTCCGCTCTAAGTTCCCAAAAGTTGGGAATGATATCAAAGGTTATTCTCTTTTTCTATGTGATCTCTTGTGAGTTTTTCATACTTTCCAACTCTTTTCAGTGAGCCTCCAAAAGCCCGTCACACACATTCTCATGCGCCGCTACTCTCGTCTTGCGACAGATCTCACACGCTGACGTTACCACATATGCGAGACGGTGCGTCCCGACGCCGCTGAGGTTATTGCTTGGTTGATCTATCTCAGTCCTCGCGGTTTCAAATCTGCTCTTACTTTCTAATTTTGATCAACGGAAATATGCGTCATTGTTCATGTGAATCAGGAAATAAATAATAATTTATAATTATATTTATCAGTTTTCCTAAAATTAGTTAGACAAATCAGGATTTGATTTGATCCTCTTAATTTGTAATTATTAGATATAAATGTTGTAACGATTATTTATACCGAAAAATATCAAAGCAAAAAGGGCATCAAACCCTATTTTCTGACATGGTATCAGCAGGTTCGATCAAACCTGTGAGATTCTAGTTTATCGGGGTTTATTCAGCGACACACCACTAAGTCGCTCTCGAAATCTCGCACTCGTCTTTGCTGCTCTTGGTTCTTGTTCGTCTCCCAGTCCCTCTAGCGTATCCTCATCGTCGTTGTTCATAGATCCTTGTCCAACTATTGGTTTCGTGCGTTACTCGCTGCTGCTATACGCTGATGATCTGATGATTCTTGATTACTTTTTGGGCTGTCCTTGCTTGAGCGTGTTACATCGTACTGCTGCTACCTGCTCTGTTTCTGTATTGCTGCCCTGTTCTCTGCTGCTTGCTTGTTTTTGCGGAGCTTTTGCAAATTTTAGTCTACTCCTGCTTGTGCTCCTGCCTCTGCTTCTGTTTTTGCAATTTAGTCTGTTTTCTGTATTGCCTGCTCCTGTTTCTCTGCTCCTGCTCTGTTTTTGATACTGCGCTGTCATCAATTCAATTTTTTTACGTAAAAATAGCATGATTCTGAAAAGAAAGAGACAATTTTGTGTCCGTTTTAAACTGGCAAGAATTCGTGCTTGGGAATTTCAATTCAAAATGGTATGTTAAGAGGAAAGGATTATGGAGTCACCTTGCTGGGATTTCGAAGGCACCGATGAGAAAACTGCCTCTTAGATGCGTGGGAAATCAAAGATGCTCAGATTATGTCTTGGATTCTTCTCATACTATTGATCCTCATATGATCAATAATGCGCTTTTTTCAAAAACTGCTCAAGAAATGTGGAACTATTGAAGAGATCTACAACCAAAGACATACGCGGCCAACGTTTCATTTGGAGCTAGAGTTAGCCAACTAGAAACAAGGTAATTTGTCAATTCAACGAATATTATTCTGAATTTTTTTGAATTTATGGACAGAACACTCTGCTATTCTATTTGCTCGGTTCCCAAGACTTCTCTCGCGATGTCCAATGCTGTGTACGACAACTAGCAAAGCGGGATCAATTTCTCATGAAACTGTCGTCCAGAATTTGAGGTTGTTAGAGGTGCTTTGCTAACATAAATCCTGTTCCTTCTTTGGATACAATGTGTTGGTGAACTTCTCGGAGAGAACAACGTCTTTTACTCAAGGAACATGTCTCATGATTGTTGTCACTTCTGAACCTGTTGCATATGCTGCTCAAAGCCGAGGTAAAGGTCGTGATATGCCGACAAGTCCAATGTTCTCGTGTAAAACAGTTGGACATGTCGCTCGTAGTTGTAATATGAAATTTTGTAATTATTGCAAGAAGCAAGGTCATATTATCTCTGATTGTCCCACGTGCCCTCCACGACCAACACAAAATTCTGTGCAGGATTCCATGCCACTAAAAGAGCTCTTGCTATGTCCTTCCATTCCTAGTCTCTATGGTGTGCTTTAACAACGCCGAAATGATTCAACAAATGGTACTTTCTGCTCTTTCAGCCTTGGGAATCAGGTAAGTCTTCCTAATGTTTCGAATCCATGGTTTTCTGATTCTGGTGCTCCAATCACACCATGACGGGTTCTTTTAAATTCTTGCACAATTTAACATTCTTATCAAGGTAATCAGAAAATTTCAAATTGCTGATGGTAATACTATTCATCACTAATGTTGGTGATATCAACTTTGATTTTCGGGATGTGCTTGTATCACCTGGACTTGCTTCCAATTTATTGTCTGTTGGACAATTGGTGGACAACAATTGTATGTTAATTTTCTCGTGATGGATTGTCTGCTTGTGCAGGAGCAGGTGTCGGGAAGGTAATCGCGAAGTGGCCTAAAGTGGGAAGATTGTTTCCACTCATTTATTTCAATCATTTATCTCTTGCTTGAATAGTGTTTTGAATTCTTATGAGATTGACATATAAAATGTCATCCAACTCTACTGTGTTGTTCTCATTTAGGTAAAACTTGTTTATTGGAAATAAAATTGTTGTTTCTTAATGCCTCTGCGCCATGTTCTTGCAAAGTTGGCTCAAAAGTAAAACACTTCCTTTTCCGTCAGTGCTCATCGTGCTTCCAGTGTTTTGATATGATTCCATGTGATGTATGGGGACTGTCTCCTGTAACTTCTCATGCTCACTATAAATATTTGTCACAACATTTATTGATGAGTACAGTCGTTTTTACTTGGATATATTTTCTGTCGGTTTCCAGAATCTGAAAGTGTTTTCCTATGTTTAGAAATTTCTTCTAACATTATGTGTGAAAATCAATTTCAAACAAGTGTTAAAATTTTTCGCTCTGACTCTGGTGGTGAGTATATGTCTATGAGTTTTCAGGAGAATCTTCAGCAAAAAGGTATTTTGTGTCAACGATCATGTCGAAATACCGCCCCAACAAAATGGAATAGCAGAACGTAAGAATCGTCAGTTGCTTGATGTAACGCGCACCTTACTTCTTCAAGCTTCTGTACCATCTCGATTTGGGTGGAGGCTCTTTCCACGCTGTCTTCCTGATTCAATCGTCTTCCTTCTACAGTTATTTGATCATTGACTCCCCTTTTTTTTTCGTCTTTTTAAAATTCAGCCTGAATATATGTATTTATACATTTTGGATGTGTGTGTTTTGTTCACCTACCTCCTATTTGAAAGACATAAACTTGGAGCGCAACTCTGCTCAATGCGCATTTACGGGGTCTAGTAACTCTCATAAGGGTATTTGTGTGTTAATGATGTTTCTAACCAAGCGCTTTCGCATTTCTAGGACGTAACATTTTTTGATAATCAATTTATGTATTCACTGTCTTTCTCATACCATGAATGATATTGCTATTCTTCCCAATTTTTCTACTATGCCTCAATCTATAGAACGTTTTAAACCAGGAAAATGTATATGTTAGAAAACACCAAACAAACAGTGTTATAACCCCCCTTCTCGACCCTGATCCGCGCACCTGATCCTGTTGCGGTTTGCACCACGACGTTCTAGCAGAGCGTCTCGCGCACCTGATAGATATTCACCAGACAGGTATTAATCCTCACATGCTTCTTTGTCTGCATCTCTCTCTAGCATATCTATTCCTACTTGTTACTCACAGGCTGTTAAAGATGTGTGTTGGATAAAAGCAATGAATGAGGAAGCTTCAAGCTCTTCAAGAGAATTTCACATGGGATATTTGTCTCTTGTCCTCCTCATATCAAACTCATAGGCTGTAAATGAGTGTATCTCTATTAAATTGAAATTCTGACGGGTCCTTGAATCGGTACAAGGCTCGATTGGTTGCCTTAGGAAACAAACAAAAATATGGAATTGATTATGATGAGACATTTGCACCGGTAGCCAAAATGACAACTGTTCGCACTGTACTCTCTATAGCTGCTTCTAATGGGTGAGACTATTTATCAAATGGATGTGAAGAATGCATTTCTTCACGGTGATCTCACTGAAGATTATTTATATGACTCCTCCTCAAGTCTATTTCTTCATCTCATGGTGTGTCAAGCTCAAACGCTCTTTATGTGGTTTGAAACAAGCACCTAGAGCATGGTATGAGAAATTTTGTTCCATTTACTTGGTTTCTCTTCATTCAGAGTCAACATGATCCTCTTTATTTATTCATCGCACATCTACAAGCATTGTTCTACTCCTCCTTTATGTTGATGAATATGGGTTATTACTGGATCTACCAGGCATGCTATCAAGAACTTAAACATCATTGCAAACTGGATTTCATATGAAAGATCTTGAAATTGCAGTATTTCCTTGGCCAGAGGTTCATCTACCTCAAAGGGTATATTTCTTCATCAACATAGTAGATGCGATGAACCTTTATTCTATGGCGGCCTACAATCAGACCCTAATCCGGTAGATAACTTCCTCTGAGGTTAATGTGAAATATCACCGCGATGAGGGTGATCCTATTTGTCGGATCCCTTATTGTATCGGACAACGTGTGGGTAGTCGTTAATTATTTGACATTACTCGCCCTGACATATCATTTGCTGTTCAACAAGTAAGATATTCAGCAACTCTCCTCGCCACCTTCACTGGCAGCAGTTGTTCGCACATAATTTGCTTATTTCTAGGTACCTCTCAACGAGGTCTCTTTCTTTCCCATTGGCCAATTCCCAAATTGATTGCCTATAGTGATGCTGATTGGGCAGAGGGTTCCGACACTACGCAATATCACCGTTTGGGTGTTTCCTGGTTCTTCACTGATATCATGGAAAAGTAAGAAACAATTGCAGAGTCTCTAATCCCTCTACAGAATCAGAGTGATCTGTGCATGTCTACTGCTTTTCTGAGATAATTTGGCTTCGTGGTTTTTGGCTAAACTTCTTGGATTCCCCTCAAACAGAGCCGACGTCTCTCTATGCCGACAATACAAGTGCTATTCAAATTGTTGCAAATCCTGTTTTTCATGAGCGCACCAAACATATTGAAGTAGATTGTCACTCTATCCGTGAGGCCTATGATAATCAGATTATATCCATCCCTCACATCAATACCCAGTTTCAAGTTGCAGACATTCTTACCAAAGCTGTTCCTCGCCCGCGCCATCAGTTTCTAGTTAGCAAATTGATGCTTCTTGACCAGCCGCATCAATTTGAGGGGGGGATGTGAATCAGGAAATAAATAATAATGTATAATTATATTTATCGGTTTTTCTAAAATTAGTTAGACAAATCAGAATTTGATTTGATCCTCTTAATTTGTAATTATTAGTTATATAAATGTTGTAACGGTTATTTATATCGAGAAATATCAAAGCAAAAAGGGCATCAAACCCTATTTTCTGACAGTTCAAACAACCATTATCTCTCCTGTTTTGGACGCATTTTCTCATTCTGTTGATCGATCATGGCTTCATTTCATTAGAGTCGTACTGTTTCTTCGATGTTTATAGATTATAACAGTGGCTGCTATTCCCACCAATATCATTCCAGCGGTGTCTCTTTTTTCACATAAGAATCATATTAGTGATGACTTCTTCTTCATTGATTGTTATATTGACGGTATCTTTTACTTTCATGACTAACTTTAGCTTGACAATTTGTCTTAGATGCACTAGCCACATCTTTGTCCCAGATGTATTGGTCTCGGTTCTCTCTCTCCCAGAAGCACGCCTCTCTTCTTGTAGCAAATTGAAGTTTAAATATTTTGGGTCTCCAGTATTATGAGTTTGAAGCTTCCAAACGCAGTTTTTAGAAGAACGGACCTTACTTTGTTCAATTGTTTTCTATGAATTTCTCTCATGATGATAATTCCGGCCATCTGCCTAGGTTATATTTATAGGAATTTTCTCCGACTTCATCTACATCTCTGAGTTGTCTTTCCATCCTTTTTTATTATTTTCCGGAACAAAACATTGTTTTCACGTAACAAGCTAAAGCTTGGTAAACTTTAGCTTGAGGGGGAGTGATAGAATATTAGAAAATATTTTATAATATCTTTTTATATATTAGAGTATTTTGAGTTATTTTCTATGATCAATTTATAATCATAGAGATATCTTAGAATATCTCTCAATATTATTATGATTCGTTCCTGATTTAGAATTGAGTCCATGTTTCTCTATAAATAGAAATTAGTATTGAGTCTTTTGTAATTAAGTTAGCATAAAGCTATTATCAATAATATTCAAACCCTTATTATTTTTTTCTCTTCCTTTTCTCTAAAATCCCACAACTTTAACACCTATTTATAGTATTCAATTAAGAATATGATTCTGTATGTTAAACTTGTCATATTACTTTCATTTTTATAGATCAATAGTCATATGTATTGCAATTATTAATTTATTATTTTGGTGAAAGACTTATTGGTTGGGACCGGGCTATTGATAGGTAAACCATAGTTAGTTTATGGGTTAATTAAGGAGTCAGTTGGGAGAAATAAGGCATGTTGCCTATAAATAGGAATAGGGGGTTGAGAGGGAGATCAATTATTTTGTGGGAGTTAATATTGTGAGAGTCCTAGACCTCACAGATATCCAGGAAATATTTAAAGAAGTTTAGTCATATAGCCTCCGAGATTATTGGACTGTGATAGTTATACTTCTTAAACTTTACAGGTTTTATTTAATGTTCTCAAAGATCGCTATGTCATGCCAAGACGGTTGTTGTTGACTGGTACACCTATTCAGAACAACCTTTCTGAACTGTGGGCGTTGATGTATTTTTGTATGCCATCTGTCTTTGGGACACTAGATCAGTTCCTTTCTACATTCAGGGACATCAGTGATCTTACCTCAGGTCAGTATTATCATTTTGTTTTATAACTTAGAATCACTGGATTATAAGTTGCTTTGGTTCTCTGTGCTGCACACTTTTAGAATTTGAGTGCTCTACTATAGATCTTGATCCATTTGTTTTTAGTATTAGTATTATTAGTCTAAAGGATTTGAAAGATGCTGGTCACAGGATGGAAGGTTTGTCATCCAATTGAGTACTGTATGATTTTTCAAAAAACAAAGTAAACATATTAAAAAGGGAACTTAATTAATGTCTTGCTTTTAGTCTTTTCTGATTGTGGCAGCTTTGTTTCTGAACAGGTCATGATTCTCCAAAGGTAAAGGAGAGACTTCAAATCCTGAGAAGTGTATTGGCTGCTTTTATGCTTCGACGAACCAAATCAAAGCTTATGGAGTCTGGAAGTTTAGTGCTGCCATCACTCACTGAGACAACAGTGTATGTCGTACCTTGTTCGGATTAGATACTACCTAGCACTTTTTATTTCAATGAAACTGAAATTTATGATCACTAAAATTTGCAAAGTTGCATTGGATATTGAAATTCTATCCCATGACAGGTTAGTACCCCTTGTCAGCCTGCAAAAAAAGGTCTATATGTCAATACTGAGGAAGGAACTTCCGAAGCTAGTTGCACTATCTTCTGGAACATCAAATCACCAATCACTACAGAATACTGTTAGTGAAGCTCTTGCTTTTTTCATCTGTTTTTAGCAAATTCTCTATGCCTAGAGGCAGATGCTAGATTGATTCATATTTGGTACTTCTCTCATTTTAAATCATTTTCCATTTTTAAAAATGTTTTGTTTTCAAATGTTTTAGAGACCAAGAAACCATTATTACCGTTTCAGCTTCAATTTTCAACTTCATTGAAGCTATTTATTGGAATGATTATATTTGTTTATGTGAGGCAACATTAATTGAGTGATTATATTTGTTTATTTTAGCTAAGGGAATTTAGTTAAATGCCTTTGCATTTTTCTATAATTGAAGCTATTTAGAAGTTTTTTTGTTAGGAACCCAATAATTAGATTCCTAAGGAAGAACATTTTTATTAAGTACTAGGAGAGAAATGTCTCCTCGCAGGGTTTTCCCTTCACAATAGAGAATACTTTATTCACAATTACAATATTAAATGATATCTCTCTAACTCCCTAACCTCACTATTTATATACATATAGTCTTATAACAACCTAACTCATTAAGTAACTATTATTATTAACAAACTCTACTCATCTAATTCACCCCATAACCATTCACAATCCCCCAACTATCCCACTTGGAATGTGTCCACCAACATAGGCACCGCCATGTAATGATCAAGAGCTCTATTGTAACATCAAGAATATAAACCTTCCTCCTAAAATGAATGAATAAAAGAGGAGCACATGTAGGACATATAACCCTTTTTCGGTACTTCCTCAATTGTTCTAACTGCGCTCACAGTGAACTCAACAACCCAACTTCTAACTTGTGTTGCAGCTTGAAATTCCCTGGAAACTGCAAATCACCACTCTTTGTCAAATTCACAAATGTTTTGTCATGAATTAGTCCCAAGGAAATTAAATCTTGAATTAAGCCACCCAAGACGTCTCTTTTCTGAATCCACATGCTATCATCAAATTGGACAACCCAATACGTTAATGTCGACTCCACTCCCGGATCCTCTATCGACCTCCATCGATCCGGTT
>PGTU02006167.1:0-28475 GCA_002896215.2 Cicer echinospermum
GAAAGAGAAGAAGAAAGAAAGAAGAAGAAAGAAGAAAAGAAAGAGAGGAAGGAAGAGAGAGAGAAGAAGAGAGAGAGAGAAAAAGAAGAGGAAAAGGAGAAGAAAGAAAGAAAAAGAAGAAAGAAGAGAAAAGAAAAGAACAACAGAAAAAGAAGAAAGAGAAGAAAAGAAAGAAAAAGAAAGAAGAAATAAGAGAGAAAAAAAGAAGAGAGAAGAAAGGAAGAAGAAGGAAAGAGGAAAAGATAAAGAAGAAGGAAGAGAAAGAAAGAAGAAGAGAAGAAGAAGAGAAGAAAAAAAAGAGCAGGAAGAAAAGAAGAGAAAAGAAGAAAAGAAAAAAAAAAGAAAAATAGAAGAGAGAAGAGAGAAGAGAGATGAAGAAGAAGGGAAGGAAAGGAGAAAGAAGAGAGAAGAAGAAGAAAGAGAAGAAGAGAGAGGAGAGGAAGAAAGGAGGAGAGAGAGAGAAGAAGAAAAGAAAGAAGAGAAGAAAATAAGAGAAGGAAAAGAAAAGAAGAGAGAAAGAAGAGAGAAAAAGAAGGAAAAGAAAAAAGAAAAGAGAGAAGAAGAGAGAGAAGAAAGAAGAAAAAGAAGGAAAAGAGAAAGAAAGAAAAGAGGGAAAGAAGAAGAAAAGAAGAGAAATAGAAGAAGAAGAAGAGAAAGAAAAGAAAGAAGAGAAGAAGAAGAGAAAGAAAAGAGAAAAGAAGGAGAAAGGAGAAGAAAGAGAAAAGAGAAGAAGAAAAAGAGAGAGAGAAGAGAAAGAAGAAGAGAGAAAGAGAGAGAGAGAAAGACAAAAGAGAGAAAGGTAAGAGAGAGAGGAGAAAAGAGAGAAGAAGAGAAGAAGGAAAGAAAGAAGAAGAAGAAGAGGAGAAGAGAAAGGAGAAAGAGAAGAAGAAAAGAGAGAAAAAAGAGAAGAAGAGAAGAAGAAGGGAAAGAAAAAAAGAAGAGAGGAGAGAGAGGAAAGAAGAAAAAAAAGAAAGAGAGAAGAAAGAGAAGAAAGAAAGGAAAGAGAGAAGAGAGAAGAAGGAAGAAGAGAAGAAAGAAGAGAGAAAGAAAAAGAAAGAAGAAAAGAAGAAAAGAGAAAAGAATAAGAAAGAAAGAAAAAAAGAGAGAAAGAAAAAAGAGAAGAAAAGAAAATAAAGAAAGAATAAAGAAAATAAATCAGGAAATGCTTTGGAAAAATAAATTAATTGAAGTCATATATTTTCGCAAGCGGGAAAAAGTTCTCCAATTATAATCCAAAACATTATACATTAAACATCAATGGTAATGGAACCCATTCAAAGATGATATCAAGCTGATTAATATTTGTTTATAAGTACAGTTTTCAAACTAAAATACTCCAAAACCAAAAAGAAGAACCCTCAGTCCTATAACATCCTAATCTGATCATTCCTACCAAAAAGCATATTACACCTGAGTGTAGGTATCTCCACGCGCCCGTGAGGATCCTCCAACCACACAGCAGCAGCTTCCAATCTCCTTCCCTGTCCGTAGGGTACGAAACCAGTAGGGGCCGTCCTTGACTCTCATGCTGGAGGCCAAAGGCCCAGTTTTCCACCATGTGTTGTAAAGGGTCACCAACCAGGAAATAACATTAACACTAGCAATTAAGTTTTGATGCTTCAAAACAACTTTTCAACTAAGCATTGCGCATAACAGGGTTTTTCAATATGCGAAAGTTCATACAATACATTGCAATTTTAAAATGAAGGGTTAAAAGTGTTCTCGATCTCCTAATACACATAATAAAACAAACATGAATAAAGTCAAAAAGAGAAATTTAATATATAACTAAAAATGAGGATTTCACTGAAGCCAAATCGAGGGGCAATCGATTGGGGTTGAAGATTTGTTTAATGAAAAAACCAAAGTCCTGGGCTGAATCAAATCGATTGGTAAATCGATTGATTGTTCCTGAGCCCTGTTCGAGAGGCCAATCGATTTCCTAATCGTGTGAGGGAATTTCTTTATATGAAAACAGAAAGAATCCTGGGATGGTGCTGAATCAATCGATTGGGTGGTGTATAAACAAATGATTGGTTCCGAGCCCTGACTTTAAAGCCTAATCGATGGGGCAATCGATTCCTTAATCTGATTTTCCTTTTTTAGAAAAATTGATATTTCGAAATTCGCCCAATTGGGCTTAATCGATTTTGTGAATTGGCAAGTCACCTGTTTTACCTCCAATCGATTTGGGGGGAAATCGATTTCCTCTATTGATCTAATTTTTTCCATAAAATTCATGGAAATTAACTTCAAGTCCTATTCAAATCAAGTCCACAACCCTAACACTTAGCAAATCCTACGCGATTTTACTACGACACGCCAAAGTTTCGATAACCACATTACTTACACATAAACACTTAAACCTTCATCTCAGTTTATCACGAGATATAAATCAAAATTCGAATCACTCAATCATAATCAAATCAAACATGACTCGCGTATGCCGGGCACACCTAATGCAATGCGTTATATGCCAAAATGCATGACTCGGAATTCCAAACCAAAACCCTCTCGAGGGCCGTAAACATAATTGTACGCCCTATCGCAGGCCAAAGTACCAATTACCGAGGTGCACTATCACGGTCGCCGATTTACTAAAATGCGTAAATCATAAACGTACCACCATCACGGTCAGTACAGTTACCGAGGTGCACTATCACGGGTCACCGATTTTACTTAAAAGAAGAAAAGCGGGAATCGTAAACGTCCGCTATCACGACACAGTCTGTTACCTAGGTGCCACCTATCACGGGCAGCCAATTCACCAAAAATTAGTAAATCGTAAATGTACCACCTATCACGGGTCAGTAAGTTTGTTGGATTTTGATCCTTTGATTCCTAATTTTGACATAATTAATAATTCAACATGTTCATACATGCATGATAAATCTAATATTTGAATGAGCAAAGATTTCAGGAACCATAATCAAACCCTACACACTTGGATCAATTGCTGGACACAAGAAATCAACAAAAGTTGAATTCTGAATATGTAATCGATTGGGAATCGATTTCATAACAAGGGTGTAAGGAATACTTAAGTTTTGTGAATGTACAATCGATTAGGCAATCGATTGTCAATTAAAAATGAAAAATGCACAGTCAGTAGCCTTGATTTGGAGAAATCGATTGGTAAATCGATTGAACATTTCAACAAAATCAAACCTGATGGTACACATCGATTGGTAAATCGATTGAATGAGTCACAGTGGCACTCCAGTGCTGAGGAATCGATTGGCAAATCGATTGACAAAGTATCATTTAAAAATGACCCTCACCTGTGACAATACAATCGATTGGGACATCTATTGTTAACACTTTCAATTTGATAAAGTTTGGTTGCAATCGATTGGCAAATCGATTGAACTAAACACAGGTAAAAATTCTTTCAGGACATGACACCAAAGCGATTGATATCAAATAGCTGAGTCACTGTTTTGAATTAAATCGATGGCAATCGATTGATATTAAAAACTGAGTCACTGTTTTGAACCACCGATTACCAAATCGATTGACATCAAAAACCTGAGCCACTTGTTTTGAAAACAATCGATTGGCAAATCAATTGAAATAAACTTGTTGAAAACACAGTGAACCTCTGAGATTGTGACTAAATCGCTCCGTGGTTTACATCGACTCTGTAGTTGGCAAATCGATGTAGTAATCGATTGAAAATAGTTTTTATTAAACAGTTTCTCAGAAATCGATTAGGCATCGATTTATACAGGTTCTGGACAATGTTTTACTGAAAATGTTGTTTTAAAACAATCGATTTGTAAATCGAATTAGCTTGTATAGTTTCAGAATTAAAGAACCAGAGACTCGCGAAATCGATTGGCAAATCGATTAAGCATATGTTTTAACTTTAATAAATCGATTGAGGAATCGATTTAGTAGTTGGTTTTTTCAGAAACTATATAAGATGTCTTTCAATCTTTATTCTCATAATTTTTTTCATAACATTTCATAACTTTCATAATTTCTCACAACGCTCTTAGCTGTTCATAACAACAACTAACAACTTACTAATGTGTTACAGATCTCAATACAGTTTGTTACATCTAAGAGAAATGATAATGTGCTCAAGAACAATCCATGAATATCAGATTTGTGTGAAGGAGCAACATTCATAAGATTGAAGACCCTTTTGTTTTACAATCTTTATTCTGTCTGTAATAAATCTTTGATAAACGAATAGAACGCAAGAAAAAGCCAGCTCGAATGGTGGCTACTTTCTTGGTTGAGAGGGTCAACAAGAAGAGTCGCACTTTGATTCTTGTGATAGGCTGCTGAGTGTCTTCAAGGATCAGGGTATTCATAGGAAGACATATTTAGAGATTATAGGTTTCAGGGGAGGAACTGGGAAAATCTTTGTAATTGATTCTTTCTATTGAAGGAGGAGAAATCTGAAATCGATGGATTTCAGACTGGACGTTAGGTTTTGTGGAACAACCGAACAGGATAAATCTCTGTGTCTTCTTCTCTACTCTCTCTCTCTTTTAATTTTCTATATTGCTAACTTTGCATGCCTCAAAATTTGATTTCCGCTGTGCGCTTGTACTGATTAATTTGGTAACGAAAACTGATATATTTCTTATTGCGAGGTCACTGATACCACATTGATCAGAGCCACTTCTTTGAGAGGTAAAACTTATTAAGAAGATGGCCTCAAACTGACGTTCTGGGAGAAGCCTTCGTAGCTCGACCACCAGCTTTCAACGGTACACGCCTACAGTATGGAACCGAACGATGCTTCATATTTCTGAAGCCAGTGGGCGCCCGCATTAAATCCTTTGATGCTGTTGAAATGACGGTCCGTACATTCCCAAGATTGCAGGAACTGAAACCAATGATTAATAAGCCTAGAAGCCGACTGGTCGAATGATGACAAGAAGAGGTTTGGTTTCAATGCAAGTAAGGAACATCATCACGTCCGCCCATTATGGTGCAGAAGAGTTATTTGGTGTCCAATTGCAAGTCAGAAAAGAATGTGGGCATCCTCAAGGGAAACTCACGAAGAGTACTACTGAGTTAGAGAGCTCGTTGTGATACGCTCATGCACGAATATGATTATTTAGCATGAGAAAGAAGAGTCATCATGCGATTTGCAACCAATTCACACACTAGTCACACCTGCATGCACTGGAAAGATGTGGATATGAACAGCAGATTGGAAAGATTATGAGTGTTACCAGAGATTGGCAAGCCAAAGATAACGCCATAGCGAGAGTTAGAGTCTGCAAGATTGCGACAGCAACTATTTGGAAATTAGGGACATGAATGGAATTACACGAACTGGATGAATCAGAATGGAAGTGGAAAGAAAGAGGTTTATCTTTGAAGGTTCAAGGCAAATCAATAAAATTTGATCGATAGCTGTCTCAAATGAATCCAGCAGTGACAATGATAGACCAGAATCCGGACTGCTTGTCAAAAAAATTTAGGGAATTTCTAGAAGAAGGAGATAACCAAATTCAGAAAACCAACCGCTCCAAGGACTTCGACAACAGCAATTACTGTTATGAATTGGGAAGACTGGTCACATTAAAGTCAGAATGCTACCAAATTGCAGAACAAAATAAAGCTGCAAAATCAAAGCCAAAGAACCATCACCAAAACAAGAAGGCGTATTATTTGCTTATTGGAACCGATAATGATGAATCCTCAGCCTCTTCGGATGAAGAAAAGCATATGTGTCTCATGGCAATTCAGATTCAGAATCGGAAAAGAGGTTAGTCACAATTTATCACATATGTGAACTTCAAGAAGCTTATGAATGCATGATGATTATGTGAACCCATAAAGTTGTTAAGCACAAAGAAAATGCTCTGAAAATGATTTGAGCATTAAAGAAATTGAAAATTTATGTGAACAACTGAAAAGGATTCACAAGAAAAATCTGCAAAGTTGCTTGAACTTGAACTACGGTGTGCATATTTAAATCTGATTTGTTAAGTTTGCTATAGTAAGATAAACTGAATGTCATACTTAGCATCAAAGCATGTTCATGAAAAAATCTGGTTGGATATACACCAACACTGCATGTTAAAAGGACTTAAAATTAGATATGGTATTGGTTATATTGCAAAACCAGGAAGTGTCAACATGGTCAGAAATCTTTCATTGCTAAGAATGTATGATATCTTTACTTAAGCCAAATCCACTTCTCCTTTAATGGCAAGTGTCCACTTTGTTGCAGAAAAGGGACATTATGTTCAATTGCAAGTTTTAGAAAAATTAGCCAATAAGGGTGAAGCAATTGGGAAATCAAAAGAATCTGTGTTTTACACTAACCAACAGGGACCCAACTTGATTGGGGGACCTAAAACAAAATTCTGATTGTTTTGCAGGTGTGCTTTGACATCCACTAAGCACTCATTGGTATTTGATAGCGGTGTTCGGAAGCACATGAAGAGGGGACAAATCCAATTCATGTCATTAAAGGAAGGAGGTTTTGTCAAATATGGAGACAAATAGAGGAAAATTATTTGAATGGTGATATAGGCAATGAGTCAACAACAGTGATTAAGAATGTATTATATGTTGAAGGACTCAAGCATAACTTGCTAAGCATAAGTCAGCTATGTGACAAAGGTTTCCAAGTAAGTTTTTCATCACAATCTTGCATTATTGAGCATAAAGATGACAAAAACATAAAGCTGATTGGTGACAGAATTAACAACATCTATATGTTGGATTTCAATTCTGTACCAAGTGCTGTATGTTGCTTGTTATCAAATCAAGATGAAACATGGTTGTGGCATAAACGCATTGCTCATATTCATATTAATCACTTGAATAAGCTTGTTAGCAAACAGCTAGTAATAGGACTCCCCAATAGGAAGTTTTCTAAGGATAGGTTGTGTGATTCATGTGAGAGAGTAAAACTGGTTAAGACTCCGTTTCCCTCTATAGATTTGGTTAGAACAAATAGAGTTTTACAACTAGTTCACATGACCTTTTCGGACCTGCCCAAGTTAAGAGTTTAGGTGGAAACCTGTATGGATATGTGCTGGTTGATGATTATTTCTAGATTCACATGGACTTACTTTTTAGCTCATAAAAGTGATACATTTTCTGTTTTCAAAAAGTTTGCTGCTTTAGTACAAAATGAGAATGATTTGAAAATTATTTCAATAAAAAGTGATCATGGAGGTGAATTCCAAAATGATCTTTTTCAAAATTATTGTGAATCAAATGGAATCAACCACATGTATTCAGCCCCTAGGACACCACAGTAGAATGGGGTAGTGGAGAGGAAAAATAGATCCCTAGAAGAATTAGCTAGGACCATGCTTAAAGACTCCAACCTACCTAAGTACTTTTGGGCAGATGCAATTAGTACAGCCACTCATATTGTGAATAGAGTACTGATTAGACCCCTTCTTAAGAAAACACCCTATGAGCTTTACAAGGGTAGAAAACCAAACCTGTCTTACTTTAGAATTTTTGGTTGTAAGTGCTTTGTTTTGAACAATGGCAAGGAACACCTAGGAAAGTTTGACCCTAAGGCAGATGAAGGAATCTTTCTAGGATACTCCCAAACTAGTAAAGCCTATAGAATCTACAACAAAAGAACAAAAAGCCATAGAAGAGTCAGTTCATGTAAAGTTTGATGAATCTTTTACAGAAAACTTGAACAAAACTCCTTCTAAGGTTAATGATATTTTGGATGATGTTGTAGAATCTGAACCCCTAGAACAATCTATAGCTGGTTCTCCAACTAGTGCAGACCCTATAGAACCTATAGAAACCAGTGAGTTACCTAAGGAATGGAGATTCAATAGAAACCACCCCTTAGACAACATCATAGGTGACATTTCTAGAGGTGTGTCAACTAGAGGAAACCTTAGAGAGTTCTGTAACCTCACAGCCTTTGTGTCTCAGATTGAACCTAAGAACATTAAGGAAGCCCTTTTAGATAGTGAGTGGATACTTGCTATGCAAGAGGAGTTAAACCAGTTTGAGAGGAACAAAGTGTGGAACTTGGTACCTAGGCCAGAGGGTAAGCATGTTATAGGAACTAGGTGGGTGTTCAGAAATAAGTTAGATGAGAATGGTGTGATAACTAGGAATAAGGCCAGATTAGTTGCAAAGGGTTATAGTCAAGAGGAGGGAATAGACTTTGATGAGACCCTATGCCCTGTAGCTAGACTAGAAGCCATAAGAATTTTGTTGGCCTATGCATGTATCATGGACTTCAATCTATATCAAATGGATGTGAAGAGTGCATTTCTTAATGGAGACCTACAAGAGGAAGTTTTTGTGAGCCAAACACCAGGTTTTGAAAATCCAGATTTTCCTAACCATGTGTATAAACTCTCAAAGGCCCTCTATGGGTTGAAACAAGCTCCAAGAGCTTGGTATGAGAAACTCAGCACTTTCCTCATTCAACAAAATTTTTCTAGAGGAAATGTTGATAAGACACTCTTTACAAAAACTATTGAAAATGACATCTTGCTGGTCCAAATTTATGTTGATGACATTATATTTGGATCAACAAATGACAAGCTTTGCAAAGAATTTGAAAACTTGATGAAAGGTAAATTTGAAATGTCAATGATGGGTGAACTATCATATTTCTTGGGATTTCAAATTAACCAAACCAAGCAAGGCATTTTCATTAGTCAATCCAAATATTGTTCTGATTTGTTAAAGAAATTTAACTTTGATAAGCTTAAGTCCATTGATACACCCATGAGTCAAGGAAATTTCTTAGACCGAGATGAGTTAGGTAAGCCTGTAGATGTAACCAGATTTCGTGGTATGATTGGATCTCTGCTCTACCTTACAGCAAGCCGACCCGATATTATGTTCAGCGTTTGCATGTGTGCACGGTATCAATCGAATCCGAAGGAATCTCACCTCACTGCAGTAAAGAGAATTTTCAGATACTTAGTAGGTACTAAGAATCTTGGTTTGTGGTATCCAAAAGGTTCAACATGTACTTTGGTTGGGTATTCAGACTCAGATTTTGCTGGTTTGTAAACTTGACAGAAAAAGCACTTCAGGTACATGTCATCTACTTGGTAATTCTCTAGTGTCCTGGTTTAGTAAAAAGCAAACAAGTATTGCTTTGTCTACTGCAGAAGCCGAATACATAGCAGCTGGGAGCTGTTGTGCTCAAATCTTGTGGATGAAACAGCACCTAATGGACTTCGGTGTTGATTTGGGAACTGTGCCGATCATGTGTGACAAACACCAGTGCTATCAGCATAACAAAGAACCCAGTAATGCATTCAAGGACAAAACATATTGAGGTAAGGCATCACTTCATAAGAGATCATTTTCAGAATGGAGTCATCAAACTTGAATATGTGAATACTACAGAACAACTAGCAGATATCTTCACGAAAGCATTACCAAAAGAAAGCTTTTTGAACATAAGGATGAAACTAGGGATCATTGATCCTAGTGAGATATAAGTTTTTTTTGTGATTTGGTATTTATCAGTGAAGTTTTCCAGATTAATCGAGTTGGAAATCGATTACTTGATGAAAAAATGTTTATAAAATCGATTTGGAAATCGATTTGGTTAGCCCAGAGTTCAGACTTTTGGAAAATATTGTGTAAAAATCCCGAGCATCGATTTGGAAATCGATTGATTCAGTGTTCAGTTTTTTGACATGTGGGACAATCGATTTGGACATCGATTTAGTAAAACGGAAAATCGATTTGGGAATCGATTAGGAATATGACCGTTGCGAATTTTTAACTAGCCGTTGGACTTCATAATTACGAAATCGATTAGGGATTCGGTGTAACGGTAACCCAATCGATTTGGCAATCGATTGACAAGGGTTAAAGTATAAAAAGGAAAGGACAAAAATCGATTTCTTCATCTCAGTTTCCCAGATTTTCCAGAAAGTTTCAGTTTTTCACTCTATCTGCTTTATTGCTCTGCATATTCATCAGTTTAATCATTCTATCTACCTACACTAAATCAATTGTTTTTGTGATCATGGCTCGTGTAAAACAAACTCAGGCACATACACCCTCCCCTTCTTCATCTTCTACTAGTGAAACTCCCTCACCACCACCAACACTAACTAAGAGAGTTCCGATCCCAACACACAAAATTCTTGCAAAGGACAAGGGAAAGGCTCCTGCTCCTATTCCAGAAAAGACCAAGAAACGAAAGGAGCCTCCTACGGAAAAATTGATGGCTGATGCAATGAAAGAGATTGCTCAAAAGAGAAAGAAGCAAACCGTTCCTTCACCCCCTGCAAAGAAGAAAACCGTTTCTTCACCGCCTGCTAAGAAGGTCCCTGCACCAACAAAAGAAAAGGAACCTCAATCTTTCATCTCACCTGATTTTGTAAAGAGAAAAATCCATGAAGCTAGGACAATGGATTTTCCCTATTTTGACAGTGTAGAGTTCACTTTTCAGGATCATCTTAGATTCCATGGTCTTCAAAAACTTTCTTTCATCTACGCTTGACTGCTATCCTAAGCTGATCAGAGAGTTCTACTCGTCCTTCAAGTTAACAGAAGAAGGCTTCACTACTCAGGTCAAAGGGAAGAAGATTACTATGACTTTCGACGACTTCTCTACATTATCAGGATTGCCTTTCTATGGCAAATCCATTGATGGTAGTTCAGAGGCTGATACTGCTGACCAAGGATGGGAAGAGACTATGGATAGACACACAGCAGTTAAAGACCTGATGGTTGATGGGTTTGTTGAATCGGTTTCACTACCCATTGGTCAAATGAAGGTCCAGCATCGTATGTTAATGTATGCTTTGACACGCATGTTAGTGCCCAGATCAGGAAACCACGCAGTAGTTCAAAAGTTGGACATACTACTGCTGTGGGGATTATCAAAGGAACTAAGGATGAGCTGGACTTGGATAGTGCTCAGGCATATGTTGGAAGCTTCGCAGACTAAACTTATGCTACCTTATCCGCAACTGATTACCAAGATTCTCAAACGCTTCAAGGTGTCTTTGGTAAATGAAGAATCTGTCAAGACCACCCTGGTTTTTGGAGAATCAATTGTGAATCAGATGCAATTGAAAAGGGTGCAAGGTATTTGGATGAGATCACAGCCTGCAGCTGAACCGGCACAGCCTCCACCTCCACCTCCGTCTCAACCAGAAACTGTCTCTGCTCCTCCTACTTTTGTTGATAAAATCTTGGAATTCATTGCAGCTCAGATGGCCCATAATGCCCAAGTGTTGGAATTTCAGTCCAGAGTGGAAGCACGTCTAAGGACTATGCAAGCCTCCTTGACCGCAGTTGTTCAAACTGTGGATGAGATTCAGACACACCTCGGCATCAAGCTCTCGTTTGAAGATGTTGCAGACATTGGTCGCCAAGCAGCTGAGGAACCTAACCTAGATCCCTTAGTTAACCCTGAGACTCACGAAGAGGAGACACCTGCTGAGGGTAATACAGCGGTCTCAGCCCCTTCCTTAGATGATAGTGAGCCCCAGCCTAGCTTAGGAGATTAGGTTCTTAGGATCCATGTTGTTTTTGCCATGTCTTGCTGTATTCCAGTGATTTTAATTAATGAATATGACAGTTTATTCCTTCTCTATGCATTCATGTGATATGTTCATAACCTGCTATGATTGTGTTGACAGTTTTTTTTTTTACACAAGTTAAATGATTTCAAACCCAATGCTTATGATCTGTAACATAGGGGGAGAAATTATTTTCTGCCTTTTTGTCTTAAATGACAAAGGGGGAGAACAATTATAACTTGATGAACTGGATGCTTATGCTTATTTTTTGTCTTGATTTTTTTTCTAATAATGTATGTTGTATTAATATGATCTGATCTGATATGTTCTGATACAATGCTCTGATCTGATCATAAATAATTTTATGTTAATCTGAAACTGCTCAAGTTACAATTTGGTTGAATTGTCAATTATGCCAAAAAGGGGGAGATTGTTGGATTTGATCCTTTGATTCCTAATTTTGACATAATTAATAATTCAACAATGTTCATACAATGCATGATAAATCTAATATTTGAATTGAGCAAGATTTCAGGAACCATAATCAAACCCTACACACTTGGATCAAATTGCTTGGAACACAAGAAATCAACAAAAGTTGAATTCTGAATATGTAAATCGATTGGGAAATCGATTTCATAACAAGGGTGTAGGAAATCTTAAGTGTTTGTGAATGTACAATCGATTAGGCAATCGATTAGCTCAATTAAAAATGAAAAATGCACAAGTCAGTAGCCTCTGATTTGGAGAAAATCGATTGTAAATCGATTGAACATTTCACAAAATCAAACCTGATGGTAACACATCGATTGGTAAATCGATTGAATGAGTCACAGTGGCACTCCAGTGCTGAGGGAATCGATTGGAAAATCGATTGACAAAGTATCATTTGAAAAATGACCTCACCTGTGACAAATACAATCGATTGGACAATCTATTGTTAACACTTTCAATTTTGATAAAGTTTGGTTGCAATCGATTGGCAAATCGATTGAACTAAACACCAGGTAAAAACTTTTCAGGAACATGACACCAAAGCGATTGATATCAAATAGCTGAGTCACTGTTTTGAATTAAATCGATTGGCAAATCGATTGATATTAAAACTGAGTCACTGTTTTTGAACCACATCGATTACCAAATCGATTGACATCAAAAACCTGAGCCACTGTTTTGAAAACAATCGATTGGCAAATCAATTGAAATAAACTTGTTGAAAACACAGTGAACTCTGAGATTGTGACTAAATCGACTCCGTGGTTTTACATCGACTCTGTAGTTTGGCAAATCGATTGAGTAATCGATTGAAAATAGTTTTATTAAAACAGTTTCTCAGAAATCGATTAGGCAATCGATTTATACAGGTCTGGACATGTTTTACTGAAAAGTGTTGTTTTAAAACAATCGATTGGTAAATCGATTAGCTTGTATAGTTTCAAGATTAAAGAAAACCAAGACTCGCGAAATCGATTGGCAAATCGATTAAGCATATGTTTTAACTTTAATAAATCGATTGAGGAATCGATTTAGTAGTTGGTTTTTCAGAAACTATATAAGATGTCTTTCAATCTTTATTCTCATAATTTTTTTTCATAACATTTCATAACTTTCATAATTTCTCACAACGCTCTTAGCTGTTCATAACAACAAACTAACAACTTCATAATTGTGATTACATATCTCAATACAGTTTGTTGACAATCTAAGAGAAATGATAATGTGCTCAAGAACAATCCATGAATATCCAGATTTGTGAAGAGCAACATTCATAAAGATTGAAGACCCTTTTGTTTTACAATCTTTTATTCTGTCTGTAATAAATCTTTGAACGAAATAGAACGCAAGAAAAGCCAGCTCGAAACTGGTGGCTACTTTCTTGGTTGAGAGGGCTCAACAAGAAAGAGTCGCACTTTGATTCTGTGATAGGCTGCTGAGTGTCTTCAAGGATCAGAGGGTATTCAATAGGAAAGACATATTTAGAGATTGATAGGTTTCAGGGAGGAAACTGGAAAATCTTTGTAATTGATTCTTTCTATTGAAGGAGAAGAAAATCTGAAATCCGATTGGATTTTCAGGACTGGACGTAGGTTGTTGTGGAACAACCGAACCAGGATAAATCTCTGTGTCTTCTTCTCTAACTCTCTCTCTCTTTAATTTTCTATATTGCTAACTTTGCATGCCTCAAAATTTGATTTCCGCTGTGCGCTTGATACTGATTAATTTGGTAACGAAAACTGATATATTTTCTTTATTGCGAGGTCACTGATACCAACACAGTTACCATGGTGTCACCTATCACGGGTCAACACGATTTACTAAAATGTAAATCGCAAACGTACAACCTATCACGGGTCCGTACAGTTTACCAAGGTGTCACCTATCACGGGTCGACACAATTTTACCAAATGAAATGCATGAGCATACACAGACTCCATTCACAGCAATCGTTAAGCAAATGCAGATATTAAAAGATTCCCCATTTTTAATACCCATTTACTTAAACGACTTTCAAACAACATTAATTAAATAAGTCATTAAGAGATTCCCCGTTCTTAATACCGATTTAACTTAATGATTTTCAAAACAAAACGTTTAAGCAAAACAGTCATATTAAGAGATTCCCCATTCTTAATATACTTTTGACTTAAACGATTTTCTCGCAAAACATTCAGTAAGCAAGTCATTAAGAGATTCCCCATTCTTAATACTCATTTACCGAAACGATTTTCAAAAACGATAGTTAAGTAACCGAGACATTAAGAGATTCCCCATTCTCAACGCCCAGTTAACTTAAACATTTTCCTCAAATGCACATTAAGTAAACCGAGGTATTAAAAGATTCCCCATTTTTAATACTCGTTTACTCTAATGGTTTTTCAATTCCACAGAAACAAACTCAATCATACTCTCACATTCAAACCATAATTCACGACAACCACACCAATTAACAAACATCAAGTATGGACACGCCAAATACAACGAACACAAATCAACGCAACATAACACCCAGATACATCAAATTTCATTTACTCACAATCTTACACAATGACTTCAAACTCATTTATCTCGAACATTCATCAATATAAACAAAACCTAACTCTAAGGTTTTACCCATAACGTATTAGTTTCGTTTTTCCCAAATCGATACATTAAACCCTAACAAATTCCTTCCCACACAACCACAGATAAGTCCTAATGCAAACTAAAAGTTGGGAAGGAGCCCTTACCTCAATGTTAGCTTTAATCGAGAGTTTCCGGTTCCGCGAGAAATTCCGGTAAAATCTCCGCTCGCAACGCCGCTTCCAAATTAGTGCAGTAGCACCGTAGCACGGAGGTGAGCAACTTTCCCTTCTATCTCTTCGAGAAATGAGGTTTGGATCTAGAAGAAACGGAGGGGTTTGTGTTTGGATCTCAAAAACCGTTTTTCTTCGTTTTCGAATCAAAGAGGAAGAGTGGAGTTACGAAAACCTTGGTCTAACCCTCACCCAACCTTGGGTCACTAGCTTTGAAGAAAAGGAAGCAACGAAAACGAAAAAACGGAGAAAGGATGGATTTTGGGTTTATGCTCACGTGAGTTCAGAGGAAGGAGATGGAAATTCTGAGTTTTCCTTCCTTTCTATTTCTTTCCTTTGCTTTTCCTTTCTTCCTTTTTCCTTCCTTCCTTTATATACTATTTTCTTTTCATTTTCCTTCCTTCTAGTTTTCCTTCTTTTTCCCTCCAAGCAAACATAGATTAATATAATAAATATAACTTAACAAATATCTCCAAATCTAGATATTTATTAAATTACCGTTTTACCCGAAACGCCTTAAATTCTCCGTAAAGGATTTTCCGCAGTTAAATTCAATTTATTTATCGACGAGAAATCTAATTGGCATCGAAATATCTTTTTGATTATAAAACTCCAAAATATTATTAACTTTGGCTTAAAAAGTCTCCGAGCCAAAATCCAAACTACACCAAAAATACATAAAAGGGTACTTAAAATTATGGGTCTTACATCCAACGTATATAATTATTTGAAAGATATAGTTTACAGCGCTTGTGAAAAAAGCGCTGTAATAGGTAGTTAAATTCAATGAAAGTGCATGTATTTTACAGCGCTTGTGAAAAAAGCGCTGTAATAGGTAGTTAAATTCAATGAAAGCGCATGTATTTTACAGCGCTTGTGAAAAAAGCGCTGTATTAGGTAGTTCAAATATTTGGAAGCACATGTGTTTACAGCAGCTTGTGAAAAAAGCGTTGTAACTGATACGCGAAAGCGCTTCCTTTTACAGCGCTTTTTTGACAAGCGCTGTAAAAGCCTTATAACGTGATGCGCAAACGTTATATGACCTACTACAACGCTTGTTTTACAGCGCTTGTCATCAAAAGCGCTGTAAAAGGTTCCGTTATTTTTAAAATATAATTACAACAGCGCTTGTGTTTAGCAAGCGCTGTAAAATGGGCGCTGTTTAATGTCATTTTTGGCGTAGTGAAGAGTCAATACATCAAGGCCCAAGCATGATTGCTTATGTGCCTAAACCTTTGTGTAAACTAATATGGAACTCTGCATTCTTCGACTTTCCTTCTAATAAAATAAAGAGTCACCTGAAACCTTTATGTGTACAAGTTAAGGTTGACAACGAAAGAAAATTCATAAAGTCCTAGACGATGGTGGTGCAATTGTGAATTTGATGCCTTAGGGAACAATGAGAAAGCTAAAGAAAAGTGAGGGAGACTTAGTACCACATGACATGATGATTACAGACTTCAACGCAAACTCCTTGATGTCAAATTAAATTTTGGCTTTGAATGTGAAAATGAGGTATGTCATGAGGCCAAAACTTTTCATAGTAGTTCCTTCAAAAGAAAATTGTAATTTTCTGTTATGACGTGGAAGGTGTAATTTTCTGTTCCACGCGGTAGGTGTTGTTCTATCAACCATACACCAATCTATGATACTTTCGAATGAGGTAGGACATTATGAGTATATTGAAATTGATGAGATTTCCTTCAAAGGTGTAGAAGCTAGAGTGCTCAGTGCTGAAAGAATATGAGATAACCTAGGCCCATGCAAATAAGAAGTGATGAATCTAAAAAGAAAATAAGCCAAAAGGATAAGTCCAAGGTATGTTTTGAAAAATGTGCTAGTTTCAAAATAAAAGAGATTAATCAAGGTCATGATTCGGCCCATGAATAAATAGCAAAACGATTTTATCGAGCTATATATAGCTCGAGTCTCAACCTAAATGGCCGAAAACAAATTAAGAGGGACTCTCGAAGCTGAAAATGATGACGTGGCTATCATAGCCAACATCGAAGAAAAGGATTCAAAAGAACCAAAGGTGGAAAAGAAATTGGTGCTAGTTACATAGAAATGATGTTTGGATAAACACATAGCAGAGCCAATAAAATTGGTTCTGAAAAAAGAATATTCGAACGATCTTCACTCGTATAACTTAACCACAAAGAAAGAGGTTAAAACACCATTTGATGCTTCTGTGCATTGCATACTCGATGACTCACCTTTGGGGTTCAAACATGGATGGTTTGGTGAAGTTGGAAAACTAGAACCCCAAGATCCACTCGAGGAAGTTAATTTAGCAGATGATGGAACAAAACCAAGGCAACATACATTAGTGCATTATTATATGAAGATTTGAAAACGGAAATTATAAAAATACTTTACGAGTACAAGGACTCTTTTGCTTGGGTGTACAAAGTTATTCCCAGATTAGATCGACGGCAGGTTGAGCATAGATTACCCCTTAAACTAGGAAAGAAACCTATGAAACAAAGTCTGTGAAGATTTGTGTCAAAAATCATAATGAAGATCGAATCAAAAACCGAAAGATTGCTCAAAGCAAAGTTCTTTAGAACTGCAATCAAGGAATCATCACCCCCAAAGAACAAAAAAGAACTTCAATCATTTTTGGGAAAAGTAAACTACATTCCAAGGTTTATTTCAAACTTTTCAGGGAGAACAAAGGTTTTCACCCCTTTGTTAAAATTAAATAAAAAAGACAAGTTTTGTTGGGATAGGGAGAATCAAAAAGCTTTTGAAGAGATAAACATATTCTTAGTCAATCCATCAATCATGATGCCTCCCACGAAACGAAGACCTTTGAAATTATATGTCTCTACTTTTGAAGGATACTGTAGGTAATTTACTCGCTTAAGAAGATTCGAATGGCAATGAAAGGGCCATCTATTATTTAAGTAGGACTTTAGTACGTAGATGCTGAAATCATATATAAGTGATATAAAGAAGCTTTGTTTGGCTTTGTATTATTCATGTACTAAATTAAAATATTATGTAAAGCCATTCAAAGTAATTGTAACTTCTCACTACAATATAATAAAGCACATGTTAGTCAAACCTATTTTGCATTATAAAATAGGTAAATGGGATTAATCTCTAATAGAATTTTCTTTAACATATGTCACTACGCGAAAAAACGGATTTTACAGCGCTTTTTTTAAGCCATTTACAGCGCTTTTTCAAAAAAATAAGCGCTGTGGAAACGAGCGCTGTAAATGATACAACAGCGCTTTTAAAAAGCGCTATAAAAACATGTAAATACAACGCGCGCTTGTTATGCACATTTTACAGCGCTTCTTCACAAAAAGCGCTGTAATATGCACCCCATTATATGAGTTATGGGTGTGCATTTTACAGCGCTTTCTCACAAAAGCGCTGTAATATGCCCACCCATAATTTCATATATGGGTGTGCATATTACAGCGCTTTCTCTCAAAAAGCGCTGTAAAATGCCCAACCATAATTTCATATTATGGGTCTGCATTTTACAGCGCTTTCTCAAAAAGCGTTGTAAAATGCCCAACCATAATTTCATATTATGGGTCTACATTTTACAACGCTTTTCTTGTACATTTTACAGCGCTTTCTCACGAAAGCGCTGTAAAAGGTGCACCATTAAAGCGCTTTAGAACAACATTTATACAGCGCTTTTTAAAAAAAGCGCTGTAAAATGTGTGTTTTTTTTTTTTAAACGCTGTAAATTAATTATTTGAAATGAAAAGCACTTTTTAGCTTTTTATGGCATTTTTTTAAAAAAGCGCTGTCTTTTATCTTTGTATCCAAAATTATTTTTGATCCAAAATCACTTCACAATCAGTAGAACAGAACATATTATAGACAATCAGTAGAACATAACATATTATAGACAATCAGTTCACATAATCAGTAGAACAGAAATCAGAACTCTGTAACTTTATTAACATATATGTAACTCTGTAATTTACAACATAAGTAACTACATTCAGATACATATATACAACCTAATTTACAACCTAATTACCTACATTCAGATCCATTATATAATAACTAACAGATCCATTATATGCATATAATAACTATGATCATTTACAGCAATAATAACTATAATACATTATATGCATATATTGTGTCCTATGATCATTTACATATAATAACTAACAGAATATACATTATATGCACTAGCTACCATATAATATTCAGATCCCTTGCCCAGCAGCAAGCTATTTCCCAGAAAATCAAATAATTTTCATGTCAAGCACGTACTGACACCATTCTTCCTTTAATTCCATCAGATCTTCCTCAGAATATGATGGACTGGAATTGGCAAAGTACTGCAATATAAAAATTGAACATATTAGATTAAGTTAGTATCAAATATATAGATAATTTATATATGAAAATCATATAATGCAAATACCGTACCGTTTCTGGGATAATAGTTTTATTCTTCTCAACAATCTCCTTCATGAATCTCAATATGTAGTACCCACAGTCGATGTTATTGTGTTGACGAGGGCACTTTATTGAGATCCATGTAATGTTATTAGACTTCTGCTTCGACACTTTAGCACCTCTTTGAGCTCGATAAACTTTTAAGGCACTATCGAATGAATAAATGTGATTATTAGAGCATTAATATTTATATATATATATATATATATGTATATAAATATATATATATGTAAGAAATAAATGAATATTACTTACGTGTCGAGCATAGTCTTTATTCCGGGGTGATTGGTGTAATCGCCGTGCACGGGATCCAAATAGTATATCACTTAAGAGACCGCATTGATTGCAAATAGCACCCAATGTGCCCTACAACAACAAAAAATTGTTTAAGCAATTTTGTTTATAGACAACTAATAAATTAAATTCTCATCAATTAAAAAAGATAAAATTACGTACCCTGAATTATATGGTGCCAAGAACAATTTATCACTTTCTTTATTTCTTAAAAACATATCTACAATGTAGTTTTTTACATTCTCTGTATCGAGTTTCCACATCGACATCTTATGTGGAGACAAGAATGAGTATTTATTTGACAGTTTCCTCGTGCACACGACCTTCTCGTACAAAAACCTTCAATGAAAATTTTAAACTAGATTAATTACCAATACATTTAATTAATTACAAATAAATGCAATTAAAAGTATTTTTTACCTTATGTACAAGCTGATTACAGTAGCACTCAGCTCCTTATGTTCGAGAAGTTCGTACATTTGCTCCTTTTCGAGGTATTCAATATACTCATCTCCTAAGATGTCTTTATTCATTTGTACGATGGGCGAATCGTTGCTGCTGCCCATGTTCCTTTTTATTTGGATGTCAAGACACGCCCCGTATTTACCAAGGCGTGGCTGACTTTTATTAGGAGCAGCAGCAGCAGCGACCGATTTTCCCCGATCCAGATTTTTGTTGCTGCAAGTTTGGCAGCTTTATTACCCTCCAGCCTTTGTAGTTTGGCAGCCCTATTAACCTCCAATTTTTGAGGTTTGCTGCCTTTTTTTGGCTGTAGGGGTGGTTTATTTATTTGGACCTACAAAAATGAGGTAAAATGTTAGTTTATTGAATCTGAAAAAATGAAAAACCTTAGGCAATAAATGTGACAAACCTTTTCGGGAGATGTAACTGATTTATCCTTGGGAATCTTTTTTTCGAGGGCAACAAGGTGTGTGGGCCATGCCACGTAACTGCCAATAGCGTCGCTTAAGAACTTCATATCTCCATCGTTGTCCGGTATGGGCAACGGTGCAGTTGGTTCGAAAGCAACCGTAGGCGATACTTTGACATGGCCCGCGGGGATCGGAATATTGTGCAATACTTCTCCCAAAGTATTGTGCAATATTCCTTTTCCCACCTTCCGTTGAGTCAGCGAGGACAAGTATAGGACACATGTAGTGACACCCTACATCAATAGTTAAAACATAAGTACAGTTAATATATAAGTTTGTTTAATACATAAGTAATTACATAAGCAAGTAAGTAGTAAGTAATTAATTACCTCGGGAATACTCTTCAAACCGACGTTGCAACTCCCAGTTTCACTCTCCATTTGTATTTCAGGTTGGAGCTGAACCGGAAGTTGCTTGTCTTTATTCGTATTCACCAAGAGTGCCACTTGCTCCGATAGGATTCTGAGCTTCTCTAATACTTCCTCGTTGGAAGGTTTTTGGCGCTTCTCTTGAGGAAAAAAGCTTTTGGGAGTTACGCCAAATCCTTTCCCCCTCACTCGATCGGAATACTCAGGGACATTAAACACTTTCCCAAGAATGTCCCTGCACGTATCCTTGTTGCCCTCTTGAGTTTCAGAACTTTGTTTCAATAGTTTCCTAAAATACATGTAACATTAAAAAAGATAAGTTCAATAGCATTTTTAAAATACAATATTAAAAAATATTAAAGTGATAATATACTTACACAAAGTTCTACAACTTTCTGGACATTTTCATTATCAACCACTCCTTCTTTGTTAACACGCGCTTCCTTCCATAAGATATGACGACCCAAGGGTTGATCGGCTTGCGTGTCTTTTCCCTATTCGTTAAAATCATAAACAAAATAATACAAATTAGTTACACACTATAGTTTATAATACAAATTACTTCATTATATAAAAGTGATGTTTAATTACTTACAATTTGTTTTTCAAGGCGTGCATATCCCATGCGTGATTTCTTGTATGGGTGTTTTGGGTTGCTTGCCCGTTCGCGATTTGCCTTACTAATATTCTATATAAAAAAAAATAGCAATTGTGTAAAAATTTAAAATACGCTACGAATATGAATAATAAAACACAAATGCTAATAAATTAATCACTTACGACAAACGCCGGGTCAGAACGTTTGGAAACAAATGCACTCCATTCATCCTTTGATATATAATGTTGATATATCTTTGGAGGTTCAGCATTTGTGTTTCCTTCTCTATCTTTTAGATAGAAATTTGAGAGATGGGATCTAAATCCACGATGGATTTTCCCAGCAACTTTCAAAACATATGACTTTCGTTCCTCATCAAGAACAAAAGTGGTCTGCAATGAAAACAATTATAAGTAATGTATTTTACAGAAAAAAAAAAATTATAAATGACAAAAGAGTAGATCAAAATATTTACTTGAATGTCATTCCAGATGATATCTTTGGCATCCTTCAACGCCTTATCTCTCCAGTTGTCTATTGTTATTGGGACATTTTGACGAACAACAGCCCCAATGTAGCTTACAAACATGGAGCTGTTGGGGTCAACTGGCTGACCACTCTCGTTCCAGCCAACCTAATAAACTCATATAGTAAGTACATGCCCTAAACCCTAAAAAAGATAAAAAAACACACAGCAAACAAAGTATATATAGTATACCTCAAATTTAATGCCATTACTCCTTGCTTTAATGACTTTCTGCATGATAGTTGCACCACGTTTGACTTCTTTTTCGTAAGTCTTAGAGGTGCCAACTTCTTCATTTTGAACTTCTAAATCTTTGTTTGTATCCATTTAACTACAACAAGTTCAACATGCACTTTAGTATAACATCAACAAGCTCAACATGCATCATGCATTATTATAAACAAACTCAACATGTATCAGTATATCTTAAAAAAGCTCAACATGCATTTTAATGATTACAAAAATTTATAACATCAATACCTGAATAATGGTTCGAAGAAAGATGAAATCTAAAGAAAAGAGGGAACGCAGAAAGTTCATAGAAATATGGTTCAAAGAAATAGGATATTGAAGAAATACGTAATGAGGGTTACGTATTTCAATGAAAATATATTGTGTGAAATGGAGAGATGATCTTGGATGGAAATAAGGTTCGAAACGAAGGAGATGATCGTGGAAATAAGGTTCGTAATGGACGGGATGATAGGGTTTGCAAAAGAAGAGAAGAAATGAAGGTTGAGATGATAGTGAAGTTTACGTAATGAAGAGGAAACTGAAGAGGTAACTGTTATATATACGTAACACTTTTACAGCGCTTTTTATAAGCCTTTTACAGCGTTTTTTTTGTAAAGCGCTCTAAAAGGCTTCTTCAGTTAAATTTTTAAAAGGCTCTTTTACAGCGCTTCTTCCCAGAAAGCGCTGTAAAAGACCTCCGTGTGTTATTATGTTATATGAATGCCTTTTACAGCGCTTCCACACATAAGCGCTCTAAAAGGCTTCTTTATTACTGCAAGACTTGACAATACAATTTAATATAGTTAAATTTTTAAAAGGCTCTTTTACAGCGCTTTTTTCAAATAAGCGCTGTAAAAGACCTCCGTGTGTTATTATGTTATTTGAATGCCTTTTACAGCGCTTTTACACATAAGCGCTCTAACATGTCTCTTTATGTTAATTTTAAGAGGCTCTTTTACAGCGCTTTTCCCAAATAAGCGCTGTAAAAGACCTTCGTGTGTTATTATGTTATATGAATGTTTTTTAAAGCCTTTTACAGCGCTTTTCCACATAAGCGCTCGAAAAGGCTTCTTTATTACTGCAAGACTTGACAATACAATTTAATATAGTTAAATTTTTAAAAGGCTCTTTTACAGCGCTTTTTTCAAATAAGCGCTGTAAAAGACCTCCGTGTGTTATTATGTTATTTGAATGCCTTTTACAGCGCTTTTACACATAAGCGCTCTAAAATGTCTCTTTATGTTAATTTTAAAAGACTCTTTTACAGCGCTTTTTCCAAATAAGCGCTGTAAAAGGCCTTATTGTTTTTGTGTGTTATTATGTTATGTTATTTTTTAACAAGCTCAACATGCATGCAAAACCCACATAGTAGTAACTGGTCACCACAAAAATCCCTTCCTCTTCACCAAACTCTTCTCCTTTTATGCATCTTCTTCACAAACATCAAAGCTTACTCTTTCACAATTCAATCTCCACCTCAACACCCTTTTTATCTCTTTATATTCTCTTTCCTTCTTAAATCGAAACTTAATTGGTATTCAGGATCATTGCCATGTTGCGAAAAATGGGTTTGTGTCTGGTGTTTTTGGGGATTCCCATGATGCGTACAAGGTGTTTGAAGAAATGGGTTTGTGTCTGATATTTTTTGGATTCCCATGATGCGTACAAGGTTTTTGAAGAAATGGTTTTGTGTCTGATGTTTTTTGAATCCCATGATGCGTACAAGGTGTTTGAAGAAATTAGGTGTCTGATGAATATTATTTTTAAAGCCATTTTACAACGCTTTGGCAACCAAGCGCTATAAAATGGCTTTTTTACTCACTTTCAAAAGAGTCGTTTACAGCGCTTTTGTGTGAAAAGCGCTGTAAAAGGTATAAAAACACTCATTATTTTATTTTTAAAAGGATCTTTTACAGCGCTTTTTTAAGATAAGCGCTGTAAAAATGTCTCTTTATTTTATTTTTGTGTTTATGGTTTATTTGGGTTGGGATGACATTAAAAACCTTTTATCATTGTTTATTGGATTAAAAATATTGTTATCATTGTCTTTATCACAATACTTTAGGAGATGATGAATTATTAGAATGACTATTAGAATCTCTCTATTCAGTTCAGTTCAGTTCAGTTCAAGTCAGAAAATAAATATAATCAGAACTTAGTATAAAACACTCAATTCAGAAACATGCATCAATTCATTACATGCATATAACACAGTTCAGATTACATGCATAGCTTATATAAAACAATTAAACATATACATTAAGATGCCCTTCTTCTTTTCCTGGTGACATTCACATTTGTTTGTCCATTTACAATACGAAACGATGGATTAATCCAAATTCCCTCATCATGATCATCTCTAAGATATAAACCATCATCAGTTGAATCAATTTCATGTGGTTGTTGTGATGTTGCAAATAAAAGATCATTACCAACATCTTCATCATTATTGTTATCATCACTTATTTTATTGGTCGATAGGACAACAGACCATTTATCATTAGAAGGATCAGTGACATAAAACACTTGTTGAGCTTGCGACGCTAAAATAAAAAGGCTCGTCTTTGTATCCCACCCTATTAAAATCGACAAGCAAGAATCCTGACTCATCAATCCGAACGCCATTATTATTATCGACCCACTTGCAACCAAATATGGGAACACGAAACATTGTGTAGTCTAACTCCCATATGCGCTCGATAACCCCAAAATATGATAGATTTGCATATATTGGGTTTTTGTCTTTTGCACTTGAGACATGCATCGCTTCAGCTACGAGAGTGACTCCACTATTTTGCATAGTGGTCTGATCATCTTGTTCTTTGGTATAAAAATGTGTAGCCGTTAATAACATAACCAGTGTAAGAAAAGACATGTAAGCTCGGACCATTTGCTAGCCACCTCAATCTATTTGAAATTGATCCGGGGTCTATATCAAATTTTGACATTATGTGATTTTTTAACCATGTTACAAAACTTCGATTGTGCTCTCGAGTTATCCAATTTTGATTCCTATTCATGTTCAAACGAGATAACTGATCAATGTGTATTGTAACATACGGTTGAACCTCATCATCATTGTGCAGAACATACAATTGTGCCTGCTCCCATTCTGTCCTTGATATAGTCAGTAGTCTCCTTCCAGTTATCCCTTCTCCTGATAGTCTTCCCGAATGACGAGACATGGGAAGCCCTATGGATTCAACATTGGACAGATATTCAGTACAAAATTCAGCAGCCTCTTCAACAATGTATCGTTCAGCAATACAACCTTCTGGTCGACTTCTACTTTTTACGTACCCTTTTAATATTTTCATATATCGTTCTATCGGATACATCCATCTCATATAAGCTGGCCCACAAAGTTGTGTCTCCTTAACCAGATGAACAGTAAGGTGAACCATTATATCAAAAAACGATGGTGGGAAATACATTTCAAGCTCACACAAAGTAACAACAATTTCCCTCTGCAATGTCGGTAATTTCTGAGGGTCGATCACTTTACTACAAATTTCCCTGAAGAAGAAACATAATCTAGTTAAGGCTAGTCGAACTTTTTCAGGTAAAATGGAACGTATACCTATTGGTAGCAAATGCTCCATTATAATATGACAATCATGGGTCTTCAAACCTTTTAACTTGAGAGGTCTTTCATACAAACCAAATTTTTAATGTTCGAAGAGTATCCTTCTGGAACTTTAACTTCGTGTAGAAATTTACATAAAACAATTTTTTCCTTTCTAGATAGAGTATGAGCGGCTGGAGGTAGATATGTGCGATTTCCTTTCTTTACTGGAGCCAGTTCATTTCTTATTCCCATATCGACCAAGTCCAATCTTGCATTGACGCCATCTTTAGACTTTCCTGGAACATTGAGTAACGTACCAATAACACTTTCAAATACATTTTTTTCAATATGCATCACATCGAGGAAATGTCTTACATACAATGACTTCCAATATGGCAATTCAAAGAAAATTGACTTTTTTCTTCCACCCAGTTTTCACCAGCTCTCCCGCAAAAGGTTTGCCAAATTTATTGGTCAAACCTTGTACTTTTTCAAGTATTTGATATCCAGTCGGGTGCTAAAGGAGCTTTACCTTCCTCTGATTTTCCATTGAATGCATTTCTCCACCCACGATACTGATGACTATAAGGTAAAAATCTACGATGTCCAAGAAACACATTCTTCTTACAATGTTTCAACCGCATCCAATTTGTACTCTCTTCACATATAGGACATGCACACTGACCTTTTAATGCTATATCCTGATAAATTACCATATGCTGGAAAATCATTAATTGTGCCGAACAACATAGCCCTCAAATTGAAACACTCTTTCCTATACCCATCATAAACTTCCACACCTGTCTCCCACAGAATTTTTAAATCTTCAATTAAAGGAGTCAAGTATACGTCGATATCATTCCCCGGTTGTTTGGGTCCAGAAATTAACAGAGACAACATCATAAACTTACGCTTCATACATAACCATGGAGGTAGGTTATATATTACCAAAATCACAGGCCACGTGCTATGTGAGATGCTTTGAAGACCATGTGGATTCATTCCATCAGTAGAAAGTGCAAGTCTTAGATTTCTTGACTCTATCCCGAATTCAGGATACTCGTGATCAATTTTTGCCCATTGTGGGGAATCTGCAGGGTGTCGAAACATTCCATCTCTAATTCTTTCATCTGCATGCCATGTCAAGTGTTTTGAATCTTCTTCACTGCGATACATGCGCCTAAATCTTGGTATTATAGGAAAATACCACACGACTTTTGCTGGAGTAGATTCTTTCTTCTTATATCGAGAGACATTGCATTTCGGACACGCCTTAAGTAGTTCATATTCGTTTCGAAATAAAATGCAATCGTTAGGACACGCATGAATCCTTTCGTAACTCATTCCATAGAACACAAAATCCGTTTAGCCTCGTAGGTTTCGACTGGGAAGTTCATTATCATCTGGCAAACATATCTTTTATGAGTGTTAATAATTCTGTAAAGCTTTTATCAGACCATCCATTACTCGCTTTTAAGTTGTACAACTTTAATATCGCTGACAGTCTTGTGAATTTAGTACAACCATTATATAATTCTTTCTCTGCATCACTCAACAAACTTTCAAACATTTTAGGATGATCTCGAAGATCTTCTTCAACTGCTTTTGCAATCTCATCAACTCGGTCCAGCTCATATGTATCTGTATCGAAGTCAGTTGAAGCATATGTCGAACTATTCTCAAAATTAATGTTTCCCTTTTTTTTCTCACCATGTCTTATCCAACATGTGTAGCTTTGATCAATTCCATTACATACTAGATGTCCTTATAATTCATCTTCTCTAACACGTTTTCCAAAACAACATTTTAAACAAGGACAAACTACTCTATTTGGATCTTTTGCATTCTTCACTGCAAACTCAACAAACTCCTTCACTCCAATTTCATACTCTTTTGACAATCGATTGGCTGAAATCCATTTCCTATCCATATTATACCACCTATATAAATGCAGTAACAAAAAATAATAAGCTTTCAAACATATCAACAAGTTTCAAAAAGAAACCAATATCAACTAACAATTTCAAAACAGAACAGATCATGTGGTATGAGTTTTTGACAATTTCCACAATTTCATAACAGATCATGTGTAAAAGTGATACCTTATAATATAATATATATATAACAAGTAGTAGAGATAAATATATGTAACAAAATATAACAGATCATGTGTAAAAAATACCATTAGACAACGTAGATGGCCGCACAGTACGTAGAGGATATTAGGTTCCCAACGTATATAAATTATTTGAAAGATGTAGAGGATATGAGCGGTTCCCAACGTATATAATTTATTTGAAAGATGTATTTACAGCGCTTGTGAAAAAAGCGGCTGTAATAGGTAGTTAAATTCAATGAAAGCGCATGTGTTTTACAGCGCTTGTGAAAAAAAGCGCTGTAATAGGTAGTTAAATTCAATGAAAGCGCATGTGTTTTACAGCGCTTGTGAAAAAAGCGCTGTAATAGGTAGTTAAATTCAATGAAAGCGCATGTGTTTACAGCGCTTTGTGAAAAAAGCGCTGTAACTGATTTCGCGAAAGCGCTTCCGTTTACAGCGACTTTTTGACAAGCGCTGTAAAGCCTTATAATGTGAATGCGGCAATCAGTTATATGACTACTACGCAGTGATTGTTTTAGAACAATGCGCTTTAACATAAAAAGCGGCTTGTAGAGTAGGTTCGTTATATTTTTAAATATAAATTAGCATACAGCGCTTGTGTTTAGGAAAGCGCTGTAAATGGGCCGCTG